>JACEGR010006229.1:0-63308 GCA_014170235.1 Listronotus bonariensis
AAAATTTTCATTTCTATCCCATAGTGCAGCGTTTAGAATTTAGCTAAATTATTGTATGTCCATACGGTGCTGTTTTTAATGGCATTTGTTTGTAAGTTTAAAACGGTTTGATTTATTATTAACAATAATTTTCCACAATTTTTGTTCCAAGGCGAGCCAACATTTTACTTCCCTACAAGACGTCACTCTTATGCTAAAGATTGTCCATATTAAGAGGCTCCATACTTCCCACCAGAGTTTCTTTATGAGAAGGCGTTTAGACATAAGCAAGACCGGGGATAGCTTTTGTCAGGGACGTGAGGGTGTGAGAATTACGATTTTGGTTGGTAGTTCTGTTCAAAGTTGGTGGCATTATCAGCTAATGACAGAGTCGTGCCTTGTCGAAGCTTTGTTTGGTAAAAACTGTAGAAATTTGCCATTTTCATTTTGGTTGTATACTTTGCAAGGATTTCCAGTTGTTAATGTTTTTGGTCAGTTTAGAGACTTCACATATTATTGGTTCGGACTCGATTTATTTTAGAGATTTTGATAGTGTTTAGTCGAATAGTTTTCAGTCATTCGTGTTTTTATATACATATGATACAGATGAGTGTCCGCTAATTAATGTTACACACAAAAACCACAGATTTCTTATACGAAAATACCCATTTAGGATTTAAACAAACATACCTATATCCAAAAGTTAATGATAAGGAAGATACGGGGTGTTAAAGGGATATAAATATTTTTTATTCATGCATTTCGATAATTTCTGATATGTTTTAAACATTTTAATAAAAGTCGGTATCCAGGAGTTTTTAGATATCAGCTATTTATATCTGAGCAGTTTTAATTATAGCTAATTTCGGGTGCACTGAACAACTAAAACGTCGAATACCTTAAAAACGGTTGTCAAGACCGATTCTTACTAAGTATACCTTTTTTGTGCAGAAAGCATAGAGAAGCTTACTAGTTTACATACATATACAGAGTAGTAACAAAAAATTGGGTAGTTTATAAATAGTGTACCCATCGCCCTCTAGTCTACACACAAAAATTAATATTCGATCTGAAAAGCTAATATTTAAAAACCCCTAGATACCGTTTTATTAAGATATTTTAAAAGGGGGAACAATTATTGACTTACGGAACCATGGAAAATGTTTTGCTCTGCCAGGTACCTCATCGTCCTGTCGTCGCTTTGATAATTTTTAATTTTCAACATTTAAACCACATTTATGTTTTTGTTTTAAGTTATGCTTATGTTAAATTTTGTTCACAACATACAGTTCTTTTTTGTTTTCTCCTTAATTCTACGCCACTGATCTGCCTAAAATCAAACAATGCCGAAAATGGCCAGACTTGACGTCACAGCCGCGCTAGCCAATATGGCTAATGTCGTGACCTTATCTCATCAATCGACTTTGCTTCTCACTATTTTAGTCTTTATCGTCAAAATATGTATGATTTATGAAATAATTTATAAAATACTTCTCGCATGTGTAATGTAACTATATTTATATATTTCTTTAAACTGCCATAATAAACTTTATAATTTATTAAAACAAATTTTTAAAATAAATATACTTTAAAACAAGAATAAACTTTAAAAACAATGTAATATACGTATTTACATTACTTTATGACCTTTTACATGGTTATCCCTCCACTGCTTTGTGGTAAAAGTTTTATCACAAAAATCACATTCGAAAGGTTTTTTATCCATGTGACTTCTCATGTGAACAGTCAAGTTATAAGGTGCTTTAAAAGCCTTATCACAAGTTGGACACCTGTGTTGGCCGACATCTGTGTGTACCAGGTCATGTTTCTGCAAAGCATGAGCGGTTTTAAAAGACATATCACATTTTTTACACCTGAACTTCCTTTGGTCGCTGTGACTGATTCTGTGTTGTGTGATGTTTTTACTTGAGAAGCCACATATTTCGCAGATAACCGACTTCTTACGTCTGCTGTGAAACTGCTTGTGACTTCTGAAGTTTTTTCGGTTGACGAATTGTCCGCAGATGTGGCAGATTGTGAGTTCGTCTTTGTCAGGTTTCACCTTTATTTTTAGTTTTTGCTGAAGTACAAGCATTTGTTCTTTGACTCTATGGCGGTTTTCATGTTTGGATAATAGAGGCAAAGGTACTTCTTCCGAGCAAAACATGCAGAGATCTGTTTCTTCATCGCTTTCTTCTTGAAGCAAGATTTCAGGTTCCACCAAAGAAACTTCAGTTTCACTTTCAGCACAGTTTTCTTCTGTAGCTTTTTTATCATATTGTTCTTCTTTTATTTTTCGTATTTCTTTAAAGTACTCTTTTCTAGCCTTGGAATACTTACGTCTAGCTTTCGCATATAAATTTACTTCAGACATTTTTTTCAGTTCTGCTGCTTTAGATTTACACGCTCTACTTGTAGATGTTCTATTTGGTAAACTGTCTTTTTCCGGATCAACCCTTCTACCCAAATGAAAACAAATATGCTCTTTCAAATCAGATGATTGAAGTTCTTCTTTGCAAAGAAAACAGTTAAGTCTTTTTCTATCTGGGGGATCGCCACACTGAAAATCAGGTCCAAAGAAGTGTCCGCAGGCTTTGCAGAAACACATTGTTTTTATAGTTAGGTTGTCCAGATGCTTCTTCAATGCCTTTGGAGATGGGAACCGTTGAAAGCAAACGTGGCATGGTTGCATTTCCCTTTTAGGTTTGGATCACCCCTAAAATATTTAAGCACTTTATTAAGCTTCTATTAAAAAACAAAAATTATAAAGGTTCTCACTTCTCAGGTATATCTCGCCATAGATTTTGGCATACTGGCCATTGCTTCATATTAAAGAAAAAATTAGTAGTAACGATATCTACATATTTTTTTGTAATATAGTCCCTGGGCCAGTAATAAACTGGACTTCATAATAAGAATACTTTCATAACCTTTCTAGGGGGGTGGGGTTTCTTTTGACGAGTCTACCACGAATAGTCATACCGCTATATATGAAAACGGCGCTTTAATCTAGTCTATCAATGTCAAATGTTTCGGGTGTCGGACTGGGCGAACGCGTAATTTTTTTTTGTCGAAAAAGTTTACCACAATGTTTTACATGCAAGTTTTAAGTATTTTGCCAAAAATGGTTAGGGTTACAGTCATGAAACCATATACATTTATACATTATACCGGGTGTGGCTCTGTCGAGCGGGACATAGGGAATCCCATGTAAATTTTGAAGTGGTCAAATATTGGCTCCCCTAATTATTTTAGAAGAAAATATTATAAGGATCTTTTAAAAAGCACAAAAAGTTGTACCCAGTGTACAAATTTCAGCTCTTCTCAGTCCTCCAGCTAAAAGATAAATGCTAAAATAAGTTACGAATCTCCTATCCTCTTACGCGCCTTGTATTATTGAAGTTTATAATAAAATACCAGAAAAATTATTTAACCTCTTACTCTCAAGTAGTCAGATCAATGTCACATCATTCTTAAATAATGAACTACTTAAATCAAGAAAAAATCACTATTACAAAATGGTTTTACCAGGGAAATAGTTATCGAAGAGTAGCGGACATGTTTGCAGCCTATTTTCCCAATAGGTTAATACCAAGTAAATCGACAATAGAACGGACGATACAAAATTTGAAAC
This sequence comes from Listronotus bonariensis, assembly GCA_014170235.1. Classification (NCBI taxonomy): domain Eukaryota; kingdom Metazoa; phylum Arthropoda; class Insecta; order Coleoptera; family Curculionidae; genus Listronotus; species Listronotus bonariensis. The sequence continues at coordinate 3,614 of JACEGR010006229.1, forward strand.
TACAGGCACAGTAATCAATAATTGCAAATTTGAAGAAAATCGACGTGATCTTTCGCCAAACGATTTTTTCTATGGGGACATTTAAAAACTAAGATACCAATAAAAAATATGAAAATTTAGACCAGCTAAGGAATGCTATTTCCGCTGAATGTGCCAGAATATCGATGTACCAACTAGCCAACATAAGAAATAAGTTTTATAATCGTTTGGGATATTGTCTGGCAGTTAATGGAGGAATATTTGAGCATTTGATTAAATCCTGATATTTCCGTCATAAATTGATTTCTAAATGTAGACAAATTTGTTTTATTGTCTTGCGTAACTGTAAGTGCATGTGTTGGAATAAGCTGTAAACTAAAATGAAATGCGAGGATTCTTTTGAAATTCCCGTATAAAATTTTTCAGCTTTGGCAATGACATTATAAATTAATGATTTAAATTTTCACTGATAAATCGATATGGTGTTTTTATTGTTGATTTCTAGAGTACAGGGTGCATAATGAGATACTACGTTGCAGAAGTATTTAAGCAGTTTACTCTTTACTGGTTGGTGAAAAAATGCTTAAATTTTTATTTTAGGTGAAACTTACTGTGCTCTTCAATAAATCCTAATAGCATTTTTTTTAAATTAATTAGGGGAGCCAAAATTTGACTACTTCAAAATTTACATGGGATTCCCTAAGTCCCGCTCGACGGAGCAACACCCGGTATACATGTTTCGGGTATCGGACTAGGCGGGTTACGTGACTCTAAACCTAACAATTTTTGACACAATGTTTAAAAATTGCATATAAAACATTGTGAATAACTTGTGTGTTAAAATGTGACGCGTTCGCCAAGTCCGACATCCGAAACATTTGACATTGACAGACTGGGTTAAAGCGCCGTTTCCCTTTATAGAGGTATAAATATTCGTGGTAGACTCGTCAAAAGGAACCCCCTAAGAAGGTTTTAAAAGTGTTATTATTATGAAGTTCTTTTCATTACTGGCCCAGAGACTATAACGTTTTTTCAAAAGTAAATTAGGTAAAAAAAACAATATTACAAGAAAACAAAACTTAATTTATTATATTTACAAAATAAATTAAAAAATATTTTACATTATATTTACATTTTTAAATCTAACTATAGAACAATAACAACAAACTATATTATTTTCTCTCAGAAAGGTCGGAATATTTATTTGTTGGATAATGTAAGAAAATGGAAGATCTTTGTTTGAACTCTCTGATTTTTCTGATTTGTCTGAGGATCTTCATATTCGACCAGAAAAAATGCGCTAAGACGAAGTTAAATTTTTTAACCTTTTGATAGTTTTGTCCGTTATTTTTGACTTCCCAATTGTCATTTTTTAAATAAAATAAGTACACAAAAGTATCTAACCAGAGACAAGAATGAGACGAGTAACTGGTCCTAACAATTTGTCCATTGTATTTATCTCTTTCTGGTTTAACGCAAGTTCCAATAAATATGTCTTTCTCTTTCATCATGGCAGGCTATCGTAGATGGAGCAATCATCGCTTTGCCCTGGTTGCCAAGTTGTTTACAATTTCTGCATGTAAACTTTAATGTCCTTTTTTGGCTCACATCTAATTAAGAGAAAGAAAATATACCATGAATCGAATATTTTTAACTTGACAACGTTGCCGGAGACAGTCACGCCGAAATGTTAATCGATATTTGTGTTTGATATTTTTCAATGGCCGATTTGTTTGGACAGTTTGTTTACATTTTCTGTGATTTATTGTGTGTTTCGTGGTTTTTTACCTTTAATTGGACTTTGAATATTGACTTTTATTAGTGATCACAGTGTATATATTAAATTTGTGCTTTTCAACAGATAATTAAAGGTAATATTGACATGGTCATCTGTAAGAAAAAATCTTTATAAAAACCAAATAAATGACATTTTTAATAAGGTGTGTGTAATTATTGAACTAAACCCCAATATTTTATATTAATAGGAAACAAAAACAAGTACCTAACATTAAGGGCAAAAATAGCACAGCTATATAATTTGAATTCGGCGGGCAAACGATAAAGTCGACTCACGCGCCATCTGCGTTTGCCTTCCTTGAAGACAGACAAGGAAGGCCCAGCAGCTATCTCTCTCTCGGATAATTTATTTACATTTAGTTGCTCGTCTCATTGTTGTCTCTGATCTAACTACGAGGTTTAAAAAGAAATGTTACCATTTTTTTTGACAGCTTTGTATTTGGTGATATAAAACACAACCCTCTCACCTCAATACTGTTTTAAAGCAACCATTTTTTCACTACATTACCAATAATTGTCTTTGACATTACTCAAAAACACCAATATTATCTCTACTATCAAAACAATTCTTAACATGAAGTTTTAGTCCTTGATTTGTAGTAAATCCCTTACTACAAATCTTACAAACATACGGTTTCTCCCCGTATGTCCCCTCAAATGCACTTTATATGGTGTCCACTGCCTAAAGCTCTTCCCACAATATCCACAACTGTAAGGCCGTTCTCCAGTATGGATTCTTTGGTGGTACGTTAATACGTATTTGTGTTTAAAAGCTTTTCCGCACTGGAAGCACATGAAAGGTCTGTCTTCGGTATGAGATATTTTGTGTTTTTTTAGATTATCTGTGTCTTTGAAACCCTGCCCGCAAATATCGCATAGGCACTTTTTCTCAACCGGTTTACTCGAAGTTTTCGTATGAGCTTTTTCAATGTGATATTTGAGGAGGTTTAGAGTTTTGAATTCAACTCTGCAGATATTGCACCATAGAAGAGATGGGTCGTTTATAATGTCTGCTTTGTGCATGCAGATTTGGTGTCTCAGCAATGCTTTTTCACCGAAGTAGACGTTGGAGCAGACGACACAAGTATGCTTTTTAGTTTCGTCATGCCGAAGCATATGCTTCCGAAGATTCGACCTACCATTGAAGACCTTACCACATTTTTGGCAAATATTAGTATTGAGATGACTAGAAGTTAAATGATTCAAGAGCTTTTTCTTTTTACAGGTTTTAAAAGAGCACATAGGACACGGAATTTTGCCTTCTTCAGGATGGTTTTCCATATGACAAAAAAGAGCGCGTAGAGACTTAAACTTATCTGTGCATTTCAGGCAGGCAAAACTCTGTTCTTCGTGAATTTTCAGGTGTTCTTCAGCTTCCATACTGTCTTGGAACTCAGCTGAGCAAGTTTGACAGATGTAAAGGTCTAAGTGTTCGTCGTGGATGTAGATATGTTCCTCTACAGGTTCCAGGGAGCTGTGTTGCTTTTGGTGATTCCTCAGCTCTTTCACAGTCATAAATACTAGAGTGCATTTCTTACATTGTCTTGGGACTCTGTATGCTCTGCGCTCTTTTTCTTCCTCTGTCTTTTCTTCTGTTGATTTTGAGTTGTTTTGGGTGGAATTTGTATATTCGTTGCAATTCTTTATATGGGTACATAAAAGCTTTTTGGAATAAAATTTCTCACCACACGGGTGGCAAATAAATGGTTTGTTTTCTTTTTTCGCGTTCTGGATGTTTTTACTGAATTTGTTTTCAATGCTGATTTTTCTACTTTCAGTTTTATATTGTTTTCCTTGACGTTGATCTCCCATTTTAGATTTCGGTTCAGAACCTTTTTATTCCTGGTTATTCTTGGTTGCTTCTTGTGCTTCCTAAAAAAACTGTTAATATTAGTTATATTTATTTATATTTTAGGTCAGACTTATAATTTTACAAAAAAATAATTTGGATAATTTTTAAAATAGGGCTCTATAACATAAGTTAAAAATAACGTTTATTTTAACGACTAAGCAAAGATTTTTTTTATTTAATTTATACAAAGAAAAAATCTAATAGTAATACCGACGACTTACAAAATATTTAAAATAAATGTTTGACAAAAAACATATTGTATATTCATATTCATAGACTTTCATAGACGTTATAACAACATTTTGTGTTTGATGATAAAAAAATATGTTACAAATTCTAACATTTTAATATTACTTTGCTATTGTTACAAATAACATTTACACCAAACACATTTGATTTTTGTAAATCTCAATAATTCAAAAAACTTTTTGAATAGTCGCCTCTGCTATCCACTTACCTACCTCTAAGTTTAACTAACCAGAAGTTGAAACACATTTAATAAAATATTAATATTAGTAAAAAATAAATTTTAATTTGCGTTTCAAGTAAAATCTAATTTGAAATTCGCTTAATCTAAGTGGCTTTAGATAGCTTATCATCACTAGCAATCTTATCTAAGTCTTTTCTAAAATCTAAAGGGTTCTCCCGGTTTAAGTCTTGCTCCAGCTTAATGTAGCTTTCAAGGTCCTTAAAGCTCTTAGCAGGACTTAAATCTCTTGTTACATTTATGTCTAATCCAATGGCTTTAGATTCAAACTTACTGGGATTCCTCCCAGAGATATTATCACAAGAAATCTCTTCCAAATCATTTTTGAAGTCTAATGGGTTAACTTGTTTGGAGCTGTGTTCTGAGCTTGAACCTTTTTCAATATCCCTGGAAATCTCTTCTATGTCCTTTCTAAAATTAAATGGGTTTACGCGTTTTGAATTATGTTGAATGCTTGCGCATCTTCTATCGTTTTTAAAAGCCTTTTTATCAATAATGGTGGCTGATTCAATTACTTCTGTTCCAATAAATTCTGGTTTTTGATGATTTAAAATATTAAGAGGCTTTACATCTTCAGAATTTTCTTCTATTTCTTCTTTTAAAACTAATAAAATACTACGGTAGGAATTATGTTCTACACTTTCATATCTTTCACACACTTCCAGTGGTTTAACCTCCCTGGAATTAGAGACTACATTGAATGCTTCTTGATCAGAGACTCCTTGTTTAAGACAAGTAGAAGAATTAAGTGGTTTTATATCAGTGACAATGTTTTCTACATCTTTTCAAAGATTAAAGGATTGATTTTTATCCTTGCTTGTCCTCCTAAGTCCTGAACTGAGCTCAGCCTCAGAAAATGGTTTTTTCTTCTTTAACAAATTTCCTACAAGATTTTATATTTTTATTATTGCGTGATTAGAAACTTGCATTACCCACAAATGTTAAATACCATACACAAAAATTTAAAAATGCCTGCAAACAAATCTATTTATTTTTTTAGTAACAAAATTAAAGGAATTACAATATTTTCCACAAAGATTTTTATTTTAGTTTACATTATCGGAATGCTTATGTTTTAAATGATAATTAAACAACTCTTCACTGACAAAACCTACGTTGCAAACTTCACACAAAAATGGTTTTTCTTGCGAGTGCATCGTCCGAATATGATAACTCAAATGAGACGGTTGGGCGAACCCCTTGTCGCAAAACTTGCACTTGTGCGGTTTGTCCCCCGTGTGAGTATTTTTGTGATTTCTTAAACTGAGATATCGAGAAAACTTTTTGTCGCAGAAATCGCATGCAAAAGTTTTGGCTCTCGGTTTTTTCTCAGATGTCTCCTCATCGGAATGATACACTTTCATGTGATTATTTCTTCCTTTTTCTGTTTCAAAATATTTTAGACAATATTCGCACATAAAGTTCTTGCAGTAATTTGGATCATGCGTAAGCAAATGCCTGTTTAAGGAAGACCTACTTCTATAACGACTGTCACAGATTGAACATGAAAATTCCCTCCATTCCTAGCTTCGTTTTCTCCATCATGTGTCTTTATATGTGGTTTTAAATTCTTTTGATGTGTTATTATTTTAAGGCAAATGGGACATTGATATGTTTTTTTGTTGGGATTGTGTTGATGCTTAAAATGCAACCGCATGGTTTCTCTGGATTTAAATGTCTTTGAACACTTGGCACACCGAAGAAGACTAGCATCATTATGCACCACCATATGCTCCTTAAAATACTTCTCTTTAGAAAAGTGTCTTTCACAAATAGTGCATGAATATCCTTTTGTAGTCTTCTTAGTGTCATCTGTTCCAGTATCTTCTTTTTCAGAGATTCCTGAGTTTGTTTTTTTCATTGTCTTCATCGTTATCTTCTTCTTTATGATTGCTTAATTTGTCAAGTATTGCAGAGTTTGGTTTTTCGTTATCTTTATTAACCTTTTTATCTTCTATTAAGCAAAGAGGTGTAACATCAACAAAACTAGTCTCAGTTTCCTTATTATCTGTTGCATTTTTTTCAATATCACCACCGCACATCATTCCCGGTTTTACCCTAGCGGCCTCCTCAATTGGATGATTTAATTTGATGTGAATATCCATTCCATAGTCTGATTCAAAAGATTTGGGACAATAATAGCATCTGTACTTCCTGGAGTACTTTGGATCGTGCGAAATCAAATGTCTATTTAAAGAAGATTTATTTTTATATCGTTTATCACAGAATAAACATGGAAATTCGCTTCCACCGTTAATTTCAGAGTCTCTAGCATGAGTTTTTATATGGGGTTTCAGGTTCTTTTGGTAGGTTATTAATTTGAAACAAATAGGACATTGAAATGCTTTTTATGGGGATTATGTTGATGTTTAATATGTAAACGTAATATATTTCTGGATTTAAACGTTTTTGAACACGTAGCACATTGAAGACTCTCATCATTATGTACTACCATATCAACAAAATTAGTTTCTGCTTTATTGTTCTCAATTAAATTAAGACTGCCGTCATAGTTTTCTACTTTCACGAATACCCTAAAATAAGATATTAAAGATTATAGTAAATACTTTGCTTGATACAAGAAAATTGGGGTGAAAAATGCCTCTGTAGATATAGTGATAATCAAACATAATTTATTCTCCTTTTAAACAAAGATGAATAATTTTTGACATATTTTTTTTGTTTACCTTTTAAGGAAAAAATTGATTATGCAAACTGTTTCCTAGGAAAATCTAGGACCCTATTTAAAGATAAATAACTCTATGAAATACAAAAACCCAACATACCAAAAAACCTCTTTATTAAATTACGAAAAATAATAATTTATTTTTAAATTAAATATAATAATATCTTGCTATATTTTATAAATGCGGCCAAAAAACGCAGAATATACCCGGTTAGTAAAAAATGTTGCAACTCTTAAATATCTTTAAAACCAGTAACGCTTACTTATCTGGATGATTTTTTTTAAATCTTTGAACAAACCACGAGGGCTAAAAGCCTAAATACTAACGTACCGTGGGTGTCTTAAGCGAGGTAAGAGGGAGTTTGTTGACACGGGACTTAAATACTTGAAGATTTGGGGGTGAAGGAAAGACCTCCGCGGGCAGCAAGTTATACATTCTAGAAACTCTAGGGATAAAATAACGAACAAAGTGAGAAGTTCGGGGCCTGTCCAATTGGACTGTGTAGGGATGGATACGCGCGGCACCACGAGTTTCTCTGTTGGGAACTGTGAGTGGAGGAACCATACTGGACAATTCTTAAGAGCAGAAGCCATGAAAGTCAAGAATCAAGAATGCTTAGGGTTGTTGCCAATGTTATCACCTTCGCAAAACAAAAGTTACTTTTCATGGGTGAAGAAATGTGCTTGTGCGCTTCTTATGGAGGGTAGTTGGAGACAAGTTGAAAAAGTGTACATCGGAACGGAAATAGTTAAGGTGGCGCCACAGTAGTAAGTGGAAAGATTTTATAAACGAAGACATAAATTTAAATTCAAAATCAAATCAGTATCGACGTTATTTTAGGAGTTTACTAAATTTACTCAACTACACAATATGAATGGTAAAAGGAAGGATAACCATCTGGTATGGGGGACAAGTTGAAAAAGTGTCCACCTGTAAACAGCAAATTAAAATTCAAAAATTCACCGAAATGGAGTTCGTGTAGATAATGAAAATAATGTTCCGAAACACCTCGTATAAAAACACGTGTCTTCGTTTTTATACCTTTATTAACAATGGAACGTAACTATGGTTACAACAACGACAAAATCTTCACTTGTCATTGTCTCGAAGTTTACAGCACAAAAGTCGAATCTATACTAACTGATCGGAGGTTTCCCATCGCCCTTTCATAGTATGGTGGAAGAGTAAAGAATGATCTAGAATCTTCGAAAAATATCGTGAAAATTCCATAGTACAGGATGGCATAAAAGTTCTTAATGGATAATTCCGGCGTTTTCCGAAACCTTCGAAAGTGATGAAAGAACTTGGAAAAATTATGGTAAATTATTTAAATAAATTAACAAACTACATTTAATGATCCTAACTCTCTAAAATTCTATAACCTAAACACATTTTTGAAAGCCTGTAACAATAATAAGAATTTAGCGATTTAAACAGATTGGAATCTGCTGGGTTGAAAAATTTAAAGTTTTGGTGACTTGTGTAGTTGAGAAATATGCAGTATTTAAAATATAAATTATGTATGTAGCCAAATGTAATTTAGTAGATTTACCCCAAGGAAAATTAACTTTTTAATAAGGAGCGCTTGATCCCATTTAAGCCTATGTTCGCTAAATTTTGTGACGTAATTTTTTCCCTGTAATTCTTTGTTTACAATCGTACTGGAAGGTTTTTCGAGGTTTTGGTGTTATTTTTTGCTTTTTAGTCATTGGACTTTTCTATATGTCTAGTTTTTACTGTTTATAGATAAATTGAGTAGTTATTAGTACTGCAGTTACAGAGAATTTTAAAACCTGTAAACAGGGGTCACTGACCTTTGGATATTTTTTACAGGGAATTTACGTTTAAATCGTTATTAAGTGTAAGATACATATAATTTAAAGTCTTTTAGTGATTTTATTTTAGGGTATGCAAGTATTGGTTTATTTTGTCAGATAAAAAAATATTATGGCAAAAAGGTGACGTCACAAACATAACCTATATTTTCGGACAAATATAAAAAATCGAGCGCTCCTTATTTAAAAGTTTACCTCCCTTGGATTTACCCTACAAAACTCCTGAGTGGCGTTCCAGTGACGCAAATAGAGCGCTCCCGAGTAGCTCAGGAGCATTTCGTTCTACTTTATGGCGTTCCAGTGACGGAAAGTCTTATGCACCTGAGCTACTCCGTTTTTCTTTCCCCTTGCCCCTCATGCACCAACCCCTCTTTTGGTTTTTGTGCTTCAAACGTGTTTTTATGGTTAAGGATGGATTTTTAAAATTATTTATTTAAAATGGAATTAGATATGAAAAAGAGATTATTATTATAAAGCCAAGAAAGGTTAAAAACGACGAAATTTTAAAATTTCTTAAAGTATCTCTCTCTCCTTGTCTAAGGATGCGTTCCAGTGACTAACTTTTTAGAGCGGTTCAAGAGCTTCAAGCCCTGGAGCGTGACGCTCAAAAATTTTCGTCACTGGAAAGCTACCTGATGGCGCTGTTTTAAAAATCTTTCTACTTGCTACTGTGGCGCCACCTTAATTTTTACTTTTCGATGGACACTTTTTAATATATCTAAATAGTACTTTTTCCTTTTACTCTCTGTAGCGCTTGAGTACCAATCATCACCAGTCGTCACATAATAATCTCGCGCAGGCCCCAGGCGGTCTTTCCGCATTATCGGGCATAATTTAACAACGCGTTGTCTGGGTTTTCCATTCAAAGTATAGGGAGCACGGTAAGAGACGGTGGGCCACTATTGTATTTGGCCATGGCTTTTAAATATGCATGCTTGTAAAAGTATTGATTTTTTTACTGCGAGACATCGTAAAAACCCAAACATGCTTCTAGCCATTGTGGATCTAAATGTGGGTTATCTATGATAATGCTGCGTTTACCTAATTCGGTATCTTGGGGTAAGCATGCTGCATGCCTAACTGAACAGTGTTATCAACTTTGTTGCCAGATTTTAATGAAAGTGCACTGTAAGTTGTCATATCTCGACAACTAGTAACAGTGGAGTTTTGAAAATTTGGAATCTTACTAAATATCTCAAGACCACTTTATCATTATATATAATAAAACTAAGTTGATAAAATGTGCGTGCCGATTAAACTTGAAAAGGAGTCCCGATACGATAAAGGGACTTATATAGTGTGATAGCCCTTTATCCCCCTCGAACAAGAAAGTTCCCGTTTTACCCTAAAGGGCGTATTTTTAAAGATATAAGGACTCTTCCAACCCTTCAACTTGGAAATTTAGTATAGTGGCGCCATCTCTTGTCGAGTATTTGAACTTCATTCAGAACAACGGTTATTTGGGTTGCGTTTCGAAAGGCGCTGCGAGCAATTGCAATTGTTTTCAATATATTTTTTTACTTTTTACGTCATAGTTTATTTTTTTATTTTAACTACCACGTAATCTCATATCAACTCCCGAGCGAAGCCAGGAATCATAGCTAGTTGCAACTAAAAAAATAAGACATTTTATTTAAAATAACCAACAAATTACGTTTCTAGAGCACAAATGGGAAATATGGCAATAATGTTAATAAAACTATTTAATTCTGCTGTTTCAGAAATTTAGTTTCCCAAATACCGAAGCAGCAGCTTTGGTGGTTTAAGAGATATTTAGGCGGTTTTCTACTTTTTATCAAAAATGTAGTGTTGACATGATTAAGTAACTAGAAAAGATACAATTTTAAAATTTAAAAAAATACATAGAGCACAAAACTGGTAAATTTGGTAAATTTAGGAGTTTCGACACTTTTACTAACGCAGTACCTATAGTAATAAATATAAAAATAATAAATAACCTTATAAAGGGTCTTTTAATAAGAGTAATAGTATTTCTAATAGAGATTTCTCGGTTTCTAATCCATATTTTTTTAATTTCTAGGTATTACTATTACCAAAGACAATTGTAGTTTCTCTATAGACACCCAGAACAATGCTAAATTTTTGGTCCTCAGTTTGGACGCTCGCTTCGTGGAATTTATGAAGTGGGTATCCATCGAGTACACACGTAAACAGTACGTATAATTTGCCGCTTCATAAATTCAGCCAAGCCAGCGTCCAAACTGATGACAAAAATTTAGCATTGTTCTGGAAGTCTATAGTGAAACTACAATTGTCTTTGATATTACTAAGACTACTATAGTACTGAGAGCAGGTTTTGATGCAGCATCTGACTCCTCTCAATCGATTGAAACTAATAAAAAAAAATATTATCAAAGTGGTAGCTCAGTTGTGGCCACTAAACGTTTATTCACTCGAAAATTGGGTTCTAATCATCGGTACTCTGCGCAGGTTATACCAAAGAATACCAATCCATAGAACCCCACAAGTCAGATTTCAGCGTACCCTAAAAATGTTTAGTACCTACCACGACCAACAGATGGCGAAAGTAGTATGATGTCGCTTTGCTAATACGATTACCATCAGAAATTGATAGCAGTCGCTGACGAACAGTCGAGTCGAGTCGCACATAGGTCATTTTAACGATTTTAGGAATTAATAAATATTATTTTTGCATATCTCCAATATTGAAGGTATGTTATTCTAAATAGGCTAAACATGTCGATAAAGCGAGGTAAAAATGATAAATGCTGCAAATGATCCCGTTTAGTTGATATTGTGTTCCTAAGCAGTTGTCAGTTATTTATTTACAACATAAATTTCGTGTATAGTATTTTGTTTTTGTTCATTTAACACAGTTTCTGGATTGCAGAATTTTCATAACTAGATTTATAATATGGAAGGTAAGTACTAATGTTCTGAATTATGAATTTAGTTGTACTCATAATGTAGTGATTATACGAGTCCAACAAAAACGTTGGCAGTAAAATTTACGTTAGACATTTAAAAGAAGATCTCGCAAAACCTATATTCCACTGTATCCTTTGTGGTTTATTTTTTTGTAATACTTCACTATATAGTTGTTAATACAACATAAGTTTTTGTGCCAACATCCGCCAGGTAAACAGTTATCATTTTTTCATGCTGCAAGTCTATTGCAAGACGGAATTTATTTGAAATTTGGCGTAAAGAGAGAGTTTAGAAAAAAATAATTTAGAGGTAATAATTTACGTTTCTACAATACTGGGTTTGGACACATATGTAGAAGACCCCATATTCGATATAATAAAAAAACTCTTAAAAATTTTAATAGTAAATTGACTAAAAAGTATAAGGACAGCAACAAAACTGTTAAAGTGTTCGAACATCGGCATCAACAGTGGTTAGACGGAAATATAGACCCTAACTTACGAAAAACTGATGACAAACAATCTGAAGCAACATCGAGAATGACAAATGCAAGACGGGGTCGACCTACCAAAGATTTTGTTGAGGTAAAAGACCAAACGAAAAGGCCAAAAGTGTTACCATTAATAGAAACATATTAATCCGAAGAATGAGTGTTTACTACTCGTAAAAAGCTTCGAAGCAGCGGGTGAACGAAGTACTTTAAAGATACTAATAGAAATTGGAAAATGCTGCCTGCAGTACCAATTATGTACACCGATAAAGAAGCCCTCGCTCTGTATATTGATGGCGATTATACAAAAAATCGTACATTTTGATGCAACAAGGAGCTAAATTAAGAAATGCAAATATTTATCCTTATTACAATAAAATATTAGTGGAAAAAAGCTTTTTATCCAGACAAGAAGTGCATAACAATATCAGATATCTTTGCAGAAGTAACTCTTCAGGGTTTAGTCGATTACCCAGTAAAACGTTTATTAAATGTACAAAAAGACTTAATTATACAATGTACCCAGAAGCCCAATAAATTATTTTTAATTCACAAATGGGGAGCCGATGAAAGCGCTTCACAATCCACATAGAAACAACGTTTCAGTGATGACGATACCATAATTGTAGAAAAAGTTATTTTAACTTGTTTGCGGTTTGCTTGGTTCCACTTCATTTATGTACCCCAAGTGGCAATATCTTTTGGCAGAATCCAAGGCCATCATCGACTGGATATTGTAGGCATCTTGATTAAATTAATTTAATTTATAAGAAGGAAACGGAAGATCTAGTAAAAGAAGAAATAGGAAATATAAAAACTCAAATTTCTACTACCTACTTATAATAACGAAGATACAGAAAGCAGTGATGATAGTGATGAATAAATAAAATAATTTTAAAAAACTCATAACCTAAGAATAAACATAAGGCTAATTTTGTTAATGTAATACCATTAATAATATTAAATTTTATTATTAAGTTGTAATAGTATTAATATGTGTTATATCGTGAACGTCAGTTATTCCAATTGACTCCAATATTATAATTTGTTGTATAATACAGTAAAATAGTAAAGAATGCACTTAAAAGTATAGATTTCTAATAAATAAATGTTTAAAAGAAGTTTCATTTCATGATAGTATTTATTCAGCGCTAAATAACAAAAATTGACCTATGTGAGTCGGCCCGATCAGTTAGAGTGAGGATATACGCAAAATTTAATAAAAATAAAATCCACGATAAATGGACCCAGTATCCATAAGATTATTAAATTTATAATTTCAGAATAGAATATATCGATGTGTTTTTACAAAACATCGTAAGCGACATTCGCCAATTTTACGGGAAACGATTTTTTCTTCCCATCGCGTTATTTTTAAAGAAAAATCGAGATCTGAATGTTTTTATTTTAGATTTCTTCCTAATTTGAATTACAGAACAAAAATATTTAACAATTAATGTCAAAATTTTCAGAATCTCCTAAAAAAAACCTAAAAATTTTAAAATTCTAAACCTAAATATTAGTTAATTTTTATTTTTTTTGTTTTTATTTAATTTATCTTGACAACGGTGGCAGACTCGCCACCAAAACGTCGATTTTTAGTTTTCTATTTACTTGCTTTATTTTTTTGGCTTTTTGGTACTATTAATTTATTTTTGGCGTGTACCCAAATAACTACCATTAATTAAATGAACCGCCAAACCAATATAGAACATATGTTCATCTGAAATAAAGCCAATGAAAAAAAACTTTCCCGTAAAACTGACGAATGTCGCTTACGATGTTTTGTCAAAAACCCATCGATATATCCTATTCTAAAATCATAAATTTATTAATCTTACGGGTGCTACCATTTATCGGGATTTTTTATTAAATTTTGCGAATATCCTCACTCTAACTGATCGGGCCGACTGCTCGTCAGCGACTGCTATCAATTTCTGATGGTAATCGTATTAGCAAAGCGACATCGTACTACTTTCGCCATCTGTTGGTCGCGGTAGGTACTAAAAATTTTTAGGGTACGCTGAAATCTCACTTGTGGGGTTCTATGGATTGGTTTTCTTTGGTTATACGCTGCACTGTGAAAAAGTTTAAAAAGTTAATTTTACGTTAAAACTCATTCACAAACTTTTTCACAGTGCAGCGTATAACCTGCGCAGAGTACCGATATTGGCAACCTAATTTTCGAGTGAATAAACGTTAAGTGGCCACAACTGAGGTACCACTTTGGTAATATTTTTTTGTTACTTCCAACCACTCGAGAAGGAGTCAGAGGCTGCATCAGAAAACTGCACACTATTTTAAATATAGTAACACACCTAGAAATTAAAAATATATGGATTAGAAATAGAGAAATCTTTATTTGATCTTTTATTGAAAGACCCTATAGAAACAGGGTAATAAAAAAATACATTTTATTCTAATTTAAGATCTATTCTTCAGCATTACAGTTTTATAACCCAATAACATTAAAATGAATTAACGTGCGTGGCAACGATTTTTAGTGCCCATTTTATTTATACAGAGTATTCACCTTCTTAAAATAAAGAAAAAATTAATATCAAAAAAACTAACAAAATAAATGATTAATTAACAATTACCATAAATAATATAATGTGCTGTGCTATATAGAAGTATTTTGAACTATTTAGTTTTTACTACAAAAATTGCAATACTTTATCTTTTGCATAATAGGCCAAGGTCATTCATTTTAAAGATTATTGTGTTCTTTAAAATACACAGTGGCGTAGGTAGATGTAGGTGAAGTGGGCTCTCGGCCACGATCTTGCACTTCCCTTGCAATTCCCCTTTAAATAAACTTAAATAATAGTTTAAAAAAACTAAAAAAACACGCTTTTATATGCAACCGAACTAAAAATTAGAAAATAATTTTTCATTACAAAGAGTTTGTATTACAGTAATAAAAGGTCAAACAATGAATCATAATTATATACCTCAAAATAGAATTATAATAAAATTTAAGATAATAACAGAATAATTCACTTCAGAATAAAAGCGTGGAGTGCTTAATATATTAAATGTTAATAATTATTTCATTTGTAAATATCTATGAGGGAAAAGTTATGAAAAAATAGTAAAATGCACCCCACGCTTTTTACTCTGAAGTGAATTATTCTATTATTATCTTAAATTTTATTATAATTCTATTTTGAGGTATATAATTATGATTCATTGTTTGACCTTTTATTACTGTAATACAAACTCTTTGTAATGAAAAATTATTTTCTAATTTTTAGTTCGGTTGCATATAAAGCGTGTTGTTTAGTTTTTTTAACTATTATTTATTTAGTTCGATATATCAATTAGTTTTCTGCGGACATGTGATATTGAAATGTTTCACGAACTATTTCGTAATCTAATCATTTCATTTAAAGCTTCACTGTTGCATGGGGTTTCAAAACACAACTACTCCGAACAAGTTTCTGTCAGCCTTATGCTGAGAGTATGTCCGAAACTGCACGCATGCGCAGATCGCTCACTAGCTCTTTCTCTGTTACTCTCCTACAGAAAATCTATAAAGGAATTTATTTATCCTGGCGATCTAATCAGGATAACGGGATACTGTTTGCAGATTATTGCATTGTCATGGGTCCTTGATACGTGTGCAAAGTTTCAAAGAAATCGAATCGCTGGAAGTTGGTGAAAATTAAGCTTTAAGATTCCGTTACATACATACATACATACATACAACCCAAGCTAATAAAAGCGTGTTAAAAAAATATTGGCCACGCTAGTCACAGACTGTCAACTTACTACGCTTGAGACGTAATACCATAGAGTAAGGAAATTATAAGAGTTATCATGGAATAGCCGATTTAAGGACAGGTCATGGGAAAACTCCCAATATAATTTTATTCGTTTCTCGTTGAAATACCGCCAGTTAGTCATTTCAGTAAGCTTACGTGTCTCCCCACCGCTGATGTTACCCGAGGCGAGGCTTCGACCGACGCATTTAAAGTGTAAACTGGCAAAAATGACAAGCCTGCCGCCAGCCTGCCGCAAAAGCGGTACGAAAATTTTAGCATGCCATGGTTTCTCTTATCCGTAGGTATGTTACTTTATGGTAATACGTGTTTCATATAAGCGTGACAGTGTCATACAAACGGCATATTTTCTTTCGTTCCTACTTATCTGAAATCACATTTTGATTTTCACATAATTACGACTACATTTTGTGGCCCCGTTTATCTTTTAAAAGGTGTAACAAGAACTAACCAAAACATTACTATTGTAAAAAAAACGAAAATTAACTTGGGTCTGGGACAACACCCTACTGTACTCCAGGGCTAAATTGTAGCCATAGAACAATGTGCTAGGGAAATCATCAGAAGGAGTTATGTGGATAAAACCACAGTAATTTATTCGGACAGCCAGGCAGCCAGGCAATCAGTTCATGCAAAATCAGCTCCAAGCTGGTGCGGGACTGCGTAATTGCCCTGGAAGAGGTGGGTGCGTCCAACAAGCTAACTATTGCCTGGGTACCAGGACACAAAGGTCAGGAGGGCAATGAGGAAGCTGATAAATTGGCAAAGGAGGGGACTGGCAGAACAATGGTAGGTCCCGAGCCTTACTGTGGTATTCCATCATGCCAAGTGAGGTCATCTATTAGATCATGGATTATGAGGAAATCCCAAGACTGGTGGATAAGAAAACCAGAACAATGTCAAGCGAAGTTATTCATTCATTTCAAGGCTTTCTCGCCAGAATTTACGAAAGACCTTCTGAATTACAACTGGCAGGCAGTAAGAATAATAGTGAGTCAACTAACAGGTCATTGCAGACTAAATAAACACCTGGAAACCATGGGCCTGGCAGAAGGACACCTTTGCAGGTTCTACCAGGAGGAGGAAGAAACCGCAGAACACCTATTGTGCTACTGTGAAACCCTTTGTTGTCTGCGGTTTGCAAGGCTAGACGAAGAAAAGCCTTAAGCGGCAAGATTTACCAAGGGGCCGGTTTTAAGCTTGTGGAGTCTGATTTTTTAACAAGCTTGGATAGCGTGCTCTATCCTATGGACGGAGAAGACACAATAAACCTGAGGAAGTTGCAGTGATAGAGGATATACAATCCACCTTCAGGCTAATCTAATCAAATCTACTTTTGTAAAAAATAAAACCTTTTTTAAAACCTATTTTTCAATTTTCTCCCACTGCGCATTTACACTTTTTCACTATCACACATTTTATTTTCAGATCTTTTTATACGCTTACACAGAATTACCGAGCTAGATTCCAAATTTCATTTTTCTAGGTCATCTGGAAGTGGGTCAGATTTTTGATCTATGTATATGTCAGTCAGTGAAAAATTGACGACTTTTGTTCATTATAACCATTTGAGCTAGCTTTATGATATTTGAGCTTCTAGTTGTCCTTATAGATATAAATAAACACGTAGTTTCATGACTTTACGTTAAATAGGTTTTGAGTTATGGAGGGGTCAAAAGTGACCCCAAGTAGTTCGTGTCTAGATTTATTGGATATATCTTGAGTACGAAAGAAAAGGGGCTTCGCTGATACGACTTTGCTCACGCCTTTATTAGTTCACGCTGCGCCACTGGAAGTAGACAAGAATTATTTAAAACCAAGGCAGTAAAAAATAAGTGGCTCAAAAACCTTTTTAATTATTTAACTATACCTACCCATATACCATTTTTTGCCGGCGTTGTACATTTAATTTACTGGCATTGCCAACACTC
The DNA here is from genome assembly GCA_014170235.1 of Listronotus bonariensis. Lineage (NCBI taxonomy): Eukaryota > Metazoa > Arthropoda > Insecta > Coleoptera > Curculionidae > Listronotus > Listronotus bonariensis. The sequence continues at coordinate 21,367 of JACEGR010006229.1, forward strand.
TTTAATGGTAAGGCATTGGCACAAAGGTATCAAAAAGACGCGAAAGTGGGAAATTGGCCGTTATTAGGCCACGTGTTGCAGATAATGTGATGGCATCCGTCATTAATAATTTATGATAAAAAAATGCGTTTAGGATGATGGCATCCATCATTAATAAGTTATTTGCAAAAAAATGCATTTAGGATAATGGCACTTATCATTAAATAAGTATTGCAATTTATAAGTTGAATGTCCCAAAAGTTAAATAACATATTTAGAATTTTGTAATCGAAAAAATGAAAAAAAAGGCAGAAAAACTTTATCAATAAAAAAATTACATAATATAAATTTTTATACCGTAACAATAAACCAAAAAATAAATAAAAAGTATGTAATAAAATTAAAAAAGATAGTAAATCAAAAGAAAACACTTTAAAATAGTAAGTATTTAAGGGACACTTACACTCAATTTTCAGATCCAAAACATAGGGAGAAATATTTTAAAGGAGTTAAAGGTCAAAAAAAACTATTAAATATATATAATTTTTTTATTAACACGTCTTTAAAACTTATAATAAGGCAACCTCCTGATTTCATATAGTTTTTTAGGTAACTACAAATTTAAAAGGTTTTAAACGAAATGTTTACAGCTCCTAACAGTCTACTTGAATAACCCGCCTTCTTGACTAGCCATCACCAATTAATTACACAACACACACTAATTAGGTAATGAATACACTTAATTATGTCTACTAAAAACTCTTTTTTTTAAAAAGAAACTAAAAAGCTAGAAAACCACGTAGAAAACAATTGCACAAAGCGGCCAAACAAAACCAAGGTTGCCTCATCTGTCAAATTGTCAAATCTTGTATTTTGGCTAAGCGGGAAATTTTAATTTATAACCTTCGGTCGAAATCGTCGAAATTAAGCTAGCTAATTTTACCATCATTTTATCTTTATTCTCTCAAAATACATAATAAACATTTTGTTTGACTTAATTTTTATTTGCATGATTTGTATCAATAAAATGTTAGGAAAATGCCATTTCCTTTAAATTATGTAAAAAAACATAAAATAATGTTGTTTAGCCGCCATTATAAATAAAACAGATCAAAAAATTGCTCGAATGTAAGTTAAATATCAATGTTAATAATATAGTTTGAAAAGTATAAATATGCGTTGAAGGTTTGCCTCCAAAAATCCAATATTTATTTGCCTGCAACAAAAGGCATGCTTTATTTAATCAGGATTGGTATGCCGCCATTTTTGTTTATGCTTGCCGGCAATTCGCCTGCACGTAAAATTTATTGGCAATTAAGTGTTTATTTAGGGTTAACTTTTTAATGCGTATAAGATATTGGCATAATATTGCCACCAATTGCCAATGCTTTACCATCAATGCCAATATGAAAAATGTACATTGCCGGCAAATAGTGTTTGCTGGGTAGACAATGTTAATAGTTTAAAAAAGCTTCTCAGTTTTCGTTAGAGATGCTGAAGATCTTCTAAAGCAGTGTCCATTATACAAATTGGGTTCAGGTAATTGCAAATATTTCGCGATAAGACTTGGTATCTTTCCAAAAGTGTTTACCCCCACCACTTGAGTTGAACATTTTCCCAACTTATACGTCAAAAAGAACCGTCTATGAGCAAGCTTCGCATCGGGTGGTCTGAGTCGGTAGTATTTCCGGAAAATTTCGAGGCAATTCAGTTCGTCTTCTTTTTCAGGGATAACGGTGAATGATCGCTGAAGTTTGGTGCTGGCGTCTGTTAATTTTATTAACAGCGCTGCCCCTAAATCATCTGTAAATATAAAAAATGAAATTAGGTAGCAATTTTATGACTGTATGTCTCGTCGAGTTTAAGCAGTCAGTAACGTATGAGAGAATACATGTTATGAATGACGATTTTTTTGGTAATGTATTTTTAGTTTCTATATTACAAATTTTATTTAAATTGTATTTTTTTACTTTATTTGAATAATTCGTAGTGTCAAAATTACGCCTACCAATTTCTTATTTACTGTTAAATTTTGGTAACAAAAAATCACAATATTTAAATATAAATTTAGAACGGAAAATATTAAAATTTTGCAAGAAAAAGCTAAAGGGTGCCTGGGTGGCTTTAAAAGAACTGCCAGAATTTAAAAAAATAGCTAATCTAAGGCAAGACGCAAATTGAGACGTGTTTAACGCGTGCGACGCGACGCAGCACAGTGTGTAACTTGATAAAATTAAATTATTCGTCGCGTTTATTCGAACACGCGTTGCTGTAGTTACTCTTTTGTGTAATTAGTAAAATTAGCAGCACTCATCTCATAATTATTGTAATTTAAAAGTAGCCACCGTTTTTCTCTCCGATAGAATATACTTAGACCTTAGAATAGGGCCGGGATAACCCATGCACTCAGAGTTTCTTTATGAGAAGGGGTTTAGACATAAGCAAGACCGGGGATAGCTTTTGTCAGGGACGTGAGGGTGTGAGAATTACGATTTTGGTTGGTAGTTCTGTTCAAAGTTGGTAGCATTATCAGCTGATGACAGAGTCGTGCCTTGTCGAAGCTTTGTTTGGTAAAAACTGTAGAAATTTGCCATTTTCATTTTGGTTGTATATTTTGCAAGGATTTCCAGTTGTTAATGTTTTTGGTTAGTTCAAAGACTTCACATATTATTGGTTCGGACTCGTTTTATTTTAGAGATTTTGATAGTGTTTAGTCGAATAGTTTTCAGTTATTCGTGTTTTTATATACATATGATACAGATGAGTGTCCGCCCCTCCCTTATCTATGGTGTCCGCTAATTAATCGTACACAGAAAAACCACAGATTTCTTATACGAAAATACCCATTTAGGATTTAAACAAACATACCTATATCCAAAAGTTAATGATAAGGAAGATACGGGGTGTTAAAGGGATATAAATATTTTTATTCATGCATTTCGATAATTTCTGATATGTTTTAAACATTTTAATAAAACTCGGTATCCAGGAGTTTTTAGATATCAGCTATTTATATCTGAGCAGTTGTAATTATAGCTAATACGATGTTATTGAAGGTACATACTTTCGGGTGCACTGAACAACTAAAACGTGGAATACCTTAAAAACGGTTATCAAGACCGATTCTTACTAAGTATATCTTTTTTGTGCAGAAAGCATAGAGAAGCTTACTAGTTTACATACATACAGAGTAGTAACAAAAAATTGGGTAGTTTTAGAGAATTATAAATAGTGTACCCATCGCCCTCTAGTCTACACACAAAAATTAATATTCGATCTGAAAAGCTAATGTTTAAAAACCCCTAGATACCGTTTTATTAAGATATTTAAAAAGGGGGAAACAATTATCGAAATAAATTTACTTTTTCTTTTACTATGACACCCCCGTATCTTCCTTATTATAAACTTTTGGATATTAGGTATGTTTGGTTAAATATTAATATTTTGGCATTAGGAATCTGTGGTTTTTCTGTGTACCATTCATTAGCGGACACCCTGTATACAAAGTTTTTAAAATAGTTTTTGACTTACGGAACCATGGAAAATGTTTTGCTCTTTTTAATTTTCAACATTTAGTCGCGTCACCTACACGCGCTATACGCGTCTCAATTTGCGCCCTATTTAAGATAAATATTTAAAAATGGACCCTTTAGACTAAAAACCAGTTACAAAGATGCCACAAGCGTCATACAAATAAAGACGGCAATCAACTATCGCTGTCCAAACGCGTCGTTTACATCGTGTGCGAGCAACAAAAAGGAGAATAATTAAAAGTGAGACAGAAGTGGTGACGCCGTGGCATCTTCTCTACTGGCGAGAACTTTACAAACTATTTACTTACCTATATCATCAACTGTCAACTGAGCCAGTTCATCTCTGCGACAGGCTCCAGAAATGCCTATTATCAGTGCAACCTGAGAAATAAAATATAGTAAATGGGGTTGGGTATTAAATATTTAAATACAAAGACGGTTAACATGGGTGCTAAGAGGGGAGTGCAAGGGGGTGCACTGCCACCCTCCTGGCTTTTGGGTAATGTCAAAGACAATTGTAGTTTCACTATAGACACCCAGAACAATGCTAAATGACTTTTTGTTTGACCTCCGGACAGTGCGGACGTGCGTAGAGGACTACAAAGTTCTTCCCGGAGTGGCGGCTAGACATGTCGTACGAACGTTTTTTACCTTCGGGGATCAAGGAAAGATTCACGCTAAATTGACGGCATCTTTCTTCTGGATCTAAGCACTGTGAGCGAAGATTCCTATAACCTGATGATATCCTGTTTGGTGGTGAACACGAGGTATTTCTCAAATGGCGGGAAATAGATGGGCGTGCCATGGGAACTGTCAGTAGTGAAAGTGAAGGTTATACGTAACACCAGTAGCAGGTCTTGGTTTGACAGACGACAATTTATGCATTGCATCGATTGTTGAATTGTTTGTTTTCTTTTGGAATTTCTGGGAGCTACGAGCTCGATTATCCAGATTTTTCGCCGACGAAGCCCTGGAAAGCATAGTCCGGAAGGGGAGAGTGGTGAATTGGACCTGAAGAGACCAAAACCAGGAAAAAAATAGAGAGAGAGAGAGAACAATGCTAAATTTTTGGTCATCAGGTTGGACGCTCGCTTCGTGGAATGTATGTAAACACGTAAACAGTAGACTAAAAACCAGTTACAAAGATGCCACAAGCGTCATACAAATAAAGACGGCAATCATGCAACTAACGCGTCGTTTACATCGTGTGCGAGCAACAAAAAGGAGAATATTTAAAAGTGAGACAGAATTGGTGACGCCGTGGCATCTTCTCTACTGGCGAGAACTTTACGTATAATTTGCCGCTTCATAAATTTAGCCAAGCCAGCCTCTAAACTGATGACCAAACATTTAGCATTGTTCTGGGAGTCTATAGTTAAACTACAATTGTCTTTGGTAATGTCAAAAAATGTACATGTAATAAGGTAAAAATTAAGTGTTCTGTGCTTTTCAAAGGATTTTGCATCTCCCTGATTTTTGAACGTGTGCAGTGTGGTATATTAATAGAAAAGAGAATGGAAAAGAAAGTTTTGTGAAGTGAAGACCTCTTTATTTTCCCTCTTTAAACATTTTTGTGCATTAAATTTTATTCCTCACTCTCCAACATTTTAAATTTCTTGCACCCTCTGGATGTCATTCTGCCGGCGCCCACGACGGTTAACCATATATTTTAAACGCACCTGCAGAGTGAATTTTCAGAGCAATATTGTATTTTAATCCATTATTTAGGAGTGACAAGTGTGAGACAAAAACATTTTATCTCACTTTTAGATAGTATAAGTATACAGGGTAATATAGAATGCTGTTAAGAAAATTTAATGGTAAATTCTACCATTGAAAATATGAAAAAGTTCATATTAACATGGGTCCACAAATTCCTCGTTCTCTAGAAAGAGGGTGTTAAACTTTAACAAAAATGGGCTTTTAAATAACCTAACTATTCTTTACACAATTTTGTTTTAATTTAGCAATATTATTAATGACATTAGGGGTAATTTATCACTAACTTAATTACATTTAGTAAGTCCAGTGGCGTCCCTCTAACAAAAGACGGTACGCCACTGACTGTATAAATGAGTGTATATTTATTATGATTTCTTTGGATTAAGCAAATAAAAATACAGCTTTTATATCTCATATTTTTTTCGCGTCGTTCAGTTTAAGAAAAAAATGACGGTAAAAAATGCTGTTTTTTTAATCGTTAACATAAGAGAAGAACAAGATAAAGTACTCCATTCTAGTACACTATACCGGGTGTTGCTCCGCCGAGCGGGACATAGGGAATCCCATGTAAATTTTGAAGTAGTCAAATATTGGCTCACCTAATTATTTTAGAAAAAAATGCTATTAGGATTTATTGATGAGCACAATAAGTTCCACTTAAAATGAAAATTTGAGCATTTTTCAACCAACCAGTAAAGAGTAAACTGCTTAAATACTTCTGAAACGTAGTATCTCATTATGCACCCTGTACTCTAGAAATCATACACCATATCGATTTATCAGTGACAATTTATTTATATAATGTCATTGCCAAACCTGAAAAATTTTATACGGGAATTTCAAAAAGAATCTTTGCATTTCATTTTAGTTTACAGCTAATTCCAACACATGCACTCACAGTTACGCAAGACAATAAAACAAATTTGTCTACATTTAGAAATCAGTTTATGACGAAAATATCAGGATTTAATCAAATGCTCAAATATTCCTCCATTAACTGCCAGACAATAACCCAAATGATTATAAAACTCATTTCTTACGTTGGCTAGTTGGTACATCGATATTCTGGCACATTCAGCGGAAATAGCATTCCTTAGCTGGTCTACTGTTACATTATTATCGCCTCATATTTATGAACAACAATAAAAATATCAGTTAGAGTGACATAACGTTGTTATTTTGAAATTTAGTGCTTTATTATTATCATCAAAAAATCGTATCAAGATATCATAGGAAAAGATCAATCAACAGTGCTCCGGATTTTGAAAAGGCAGACATACATTTCATAAAAATATGAAAGACATCAAAAGCTAAGGGATAGGGATGAAATACGACGAAAGGAATTTTGTTTTGACATGATAGAAAGGGCAAACATGGACAGGGAATTTTTAAGAAATATTTGTTTTACTGATGAGTGCATATTTACGTTAAACAATGAACCCCATCATCAAAATTACCGATACTGGAGCAAAGAAAACCAACACAGACTTGTCGAAACGAGGACGCAATATCCACAAAAAGTAAATATTTGGCCGGGGATTTTCGGATAACATATTATTGGACCATTTTTTCTTAATCAAAATTTGAATGCAGAATTTTATTTGGAACTACTCGAAGAACTAAGTTTAACCGTTTTAAATGATGTATCCACGGAAAATCAGGAAATTTGGTACCAAATGGATGGCTGCCAGGCCTGGCTGTTCGGAAATATTTACACAATGCTTTTAATGGAAATGTTATTGGCCTACATCACACCATAAATTGGCCAGCCAGGTCTCCTGATATTTCGCTATATGACTTCTTCCTCTGGGGCCATTTAAAAAGCATGATATACAAGGATAAAAATTTCTCTAATCGAACGAAAAATCTAAAGTTTTTACCATGTACGTAGATTTGCATGCTCTTCAATAAACTTCAATAGAATTTTTCTCTAAAATAATTAGGGGAGCCAATAATTGACCCTATTAAAAATTACATGGGATTTCCTATGTCCCGCCCGACGATGCATCACCCGGTATAGGCCTTCGTAAGCTGTCATAAAGATTTAAAAAAATAAATACGCAAGACTTACCTTCATCATCAGGTATACATCATCAGGTGCCTCTTTAAGAAACGTCTGAATTTCTTCTTTGGTAAAAGTTCTAGACTTATTGGCAACATATCCTTTATAATTGAGCTTTAAAAGTGTCGTTAATCTGGAGAACTTCCCAATATCAACGTTGTCTTTAACTATCATCGTTGATTTTAACATGGAAAACTGCGACCATAACGTTGACGATTTCAGCACCTTCGATTTTTCCGAAAAGTAATCCAAGAGAACGTTTTCCGAAATGCTTTCGACGTTTTTTTCTTTACACCATTGCTGGAATACTTTATACGCTGATTCGTACTTTACTTTTGATTTTGTCGGTAATAGTTCTAGAGGTACTGCAATGGAAGAGTCAGAGCATTCCATTGGGAAGTCACCCCAGTCGTTTTCATCCCTTAGGTCCTCGTTGATTTCGACATTTAGTGAGTTTATCATGTCTGTATCTGTAAAGTAGAAATAATATGAGATTAAAATTTTTAAATAAATTATATACAGCGTGTCTACTTAAGTTCGCACCACATCTGAAACATTTTAAATATTTATAAAAAAGTTTTTCGTGGTCTAAAACCCAAAATGCAATCATCAGATATTAATGAGGTATGTCGAAAATGTAAATTTTGCTTAAGGGCAAAGTACCTTTATTTTTAACAATATCGCTTTTTTATAAGAAAAAGTTATTTAGAATTAAAAATTACTTAAAAATATGTAATTTTAACTATTTACTAAAAAAAAAAAAATAACTTTGGTTGTCAAAATTGGAAATTTGTTTTTATTATTGATTTTACGAAAAAAGTTATTCTTTATAGAAATTTCTGCATGGCCTAAAACCTAAAATGCAATCATCAGATACTAATTTTTTGCAGTGGTATACGAGGTATGTCAAAAAATGTGATTTTGCTTAGAAAAAATACCTTTATTTTTAACATTATCGATTTTTTTATAAGAAAAGATGTTAAGAATAAAAATAACTTACAAATATAAAAACTTAATTACCTATTTAAATTTTTAACATTATTAACATTTTTTGACATACCTCGAATACCACTGCAACAATTTTTTTTTATCTTTGGTCAAACCACGAAGGCTTAAAGCCTAAATACTAACGTACCGTCTACCGTGGGTGTCTTAAGCGAGGTAAGAGGGAGTTTGGTGACACGGGACTTAAATACTTGAAGATTTGGGGGAAGGAAAGACCTCCGCGGGCAGCAGATTCCAAAATCTAGAAACTCTAGGGATAAAAGAACGAACAAAGTCAGAAGATCGGGGTCTGTCCAGTTGGACCGTATAGGGATGCATACGCGCGAAACCACGAGTTTCTCTGTTGGGAACCGTGAGTGGAGGAACTATACTGGACAATTCTTCAGAGCAGAAGCCATGAAAGTACCTATAAAAAAGCGATAAATCCCCCACAGCCCGACGATGGGCAAGAGAGGGAAGCCTTTCTGTAAGTGAAGGATCATTATTGAGACGAATAGCTCTTCTTTAAACAGAATCAAGAATGCTTAGGGTTGTGGGGGACGCCATGCCCCAGATATGGGAACAATATTCCAAGGAAGGTCGGATTTGGGACACATATAAAGTGTATAAATTAGAAGCGGAAAAATACTTTTTGGCTCGAAAGAGAAATCCAAGCTTTTTTGAGCTGCAGCGGTGGCTATAGATACAATGTGTTTATAACAGTTAGGGTTACTTTCAAATGTGACGCCCACAAGATTGAAGGTGTCTTTGCTCTGTAAAACTTGGCCGCTCATAAACAGAGGATGTGTATTTGATGACTCTTTTCGCGACAAGGAACATGATTGTGTTTTGAATGCATTAAAATGGACGAGATTTTTGGCGCCCCAATCCAATATTAAATTAAGATCCTGCGAAGGAGATATCTGCATCGCTCTGCGTTTGTTTTCCAAGGCAGGTTTAGTGATGGGTTTAGGAACCTGAAAACTGGAGTGAAGGGTACTATCGTCGGCGAAACTATGAATGGAATTAGTTGTAGACGAGAGAAGGTCGTTGATGTGAAGAAGAAACAATGTTGGTGCCAGAACTGAGCCCTGAGGGAATCCAGCATTTACTTGGTGAAAGCTTGAAGAATGGCCATCCACAATAACTGATATACGTCGATCAGATAGATAACTATAGAGCCAAGTACAGAGTTTAGTTGAAAGGCCATAGAGGGGAAGTTTATTAAGAAGTGCGGCATGCCAGACCTGGTCAAAAGCTTTGGATATATCAAGAGCAACGATCTGGGACTCACCTAGAAACTCAAGAGACTTATTCCAACAGTGTGATACGAAGGAAAGAAGATCTGCTGTAGATCTTTTGTGGCGAAATCCATACTGCCTGTCATGCAAAATTTTGTGTTTTTCCAAGTACTTAAGAATTTGTGAATTAATTAATTTTTCCATTACTTTACAAAGAACTGAGAGAATTGAAATTGGTCTATAGTTAGATGGAAGGGATTTAGATCCTTTCTTGGGAATAGGTTGAACACGTGCAGCTTTCCAGCTGTCCGGAAAGATACCAGTGTCGTAAGAAATTCGAAAGAGCCGAGTTAAGATTGGTGCAAGTTCTGGAGCACATTTTTTTAAAACGATTGCTGGTATGCCATCCAGCCCAGACGATTTCTTGGTGTTAAGGGAAGAAAGGATACGCTTAATGTGTTTTACTTGAAAAATAATATCGGGCATTTTATGAGAAACTGGAGTAACCGCTGGAATTGGATGATTTACGGGATATAATAATAATAATATCTGATGATTGAATTTTAGATTTTAGACTACGCAGAAATGGCATAGAGAAGCAAGATGGGCTAATGACACAGTTAAACCTTTATTACCACGGGGGAATACCCTATCGTATCAGCCCCATTAAACAAAACACCATTTTTTTTAATTTTGATTTTTTTCCATAATGAATAACTTCACCTTTCCAATATTTCCAAATTTTTAAAAGGGAATAAAAAGTAGTTTAATTAAAAAGTAGTATAATTTTCTTAAAGTAATAACTTTGCTTTTATTGATCTTTAAACCTTATTTTTCCCCAGTCTCCCCTACTGATAAATATATTTATGTTTTAACTTACATGGTTGATCTTCCATGGCCTCCCTTTTTATTTCTTCTAATATATTTCTTAAGACTATGGATTCTGGAAGTTCATTTTTAATATCATCTTCTACTTTTTCTGTCTTTATTAATACTGTTTCAGTATGCCTAAAATGTTTTTATTATTAATAAATGATACCGACAAAAATGTGTTTTACCATAAAATATAAAAATGGTAAGATTCCAAAAAAATTAAAGTTTATGTTTAATTTTTTGGTGCCCTGTACATTTCTTTTTTGTTTCTTTTATTACACAAGATCACAATCAATAAGGTTTTGATCCTTGGAATAAATTTAAAACACTGGGTGATTTAAAAAGCAGACTATTAAGTTAAGGCGACTATTTTACATAATAAAATAATGAATGGATGAATGAAAAAATAACTTAATAATACTAATATTATATATATATATATATATATATATATATATATATATATATATATATATATATATATATATATTAATAAAAGGTAAAGTTCTTTGGGCATATGGCTCATTAATGACTGTAAAAATAAATAAATAAATAAATAATAACCTGTAAGAATTCGGCTACCATGGTTGATTGTTTAAAAATTACGGAGTCTCCAAAAAAAATGGAATACCTCGGGCCCGACCACGACGGCGACACGTGTTTCGTCTTCGTTAAGACTTGTCATAGCCGCTTCAGGTCGATAGACACCTTGATGATGCCCCGATTGACTATAAATATTCTTTCTGTATCCCAGAACTAACAAATATAGACAACCGGTGCCATCTCACCAAGAAATTTAAAAACAACCAGCCATGGCATCGAGAGGTTAAAGGTGGTAGGTAAAAGTGCGCCATCTAGTTGTATATGGCAAAAGTTAAGTATGCAACATACTGTTATGCCAACAAACCATAAGGAAACTGGCCGCCCATCAGTCTGCGGGTTTGCAGAATTCGGATGAGTAGTTTTGCCAAATCCAGGTAGGTGGCGTACAGCAGTGACTGAATATATGATAAAAATCATATAGAAAGCAGTATTTTTCACCCAAACTGCGATATAATATAAAAATGAATGGTTCTTGTTGAGATGGCACCGGTTGTCTGTATTTGTTAGTTCTGGGATACAGAAAGGATATTTACAGTCAATCGGGGCATCATCAAGGTGTCTACGATCTGAAGCGGCTATGACAAGTCTTAACGAAGACGAAACACGTGTCGGGTCATACCAGGTAACTTGGTACAGGGTGTCTCCAGAGGGTACCATAAATTCCGAGATTAATCTATGTGTGACATCCTACGCAACTTATTTATAGTCAACCAACGCATGGTTGTTCTGAATTTCTTGGTGAGATGGCACCGGTTGTCTGTATTTGTTAGTTCTGGGATACAGAAAGGATATTTACAGTCAATCGGAGCATCATCAAGGTGTCTACGATCTGAGCGGCTATGATAAGTCTTAACGAAGACGAAACATGTTTACCGTCTTATTAAGCCTGGGTATTCCATTTATATATATATATATATATATATTATATATATATATATATATATATATATATATATATATATATATATATATATATATATATATATATATATATATATGTCATTGGTTTTCGACTTACTCCTCAAAGTTTAATATTGTAATTGCTTTTGTTTTTCAACATGTTTACTTAATTTATTTTTTCCATTTTATAAATTTAAGACTTAATTTTTAAGGATATTTTACGTCTAAACGGTTAAATTTTTTAAGTTTAACCAAGGAATACTAATCCATAGAAGCTCACAAGTGAGATTCTAGCGTACCCTAAAATTTTAGTATCTACTCTGATCACCAGATAGCGAAAGTTGGCACCGGACCAATCAGAAAATTGGTCGATGCCAATGTCGAGTTTCTCTTGGTCGATTGGACTACTTTCGCTATCTGGTGGTCAGTGTAGGTACTAAAATTTTAGAGTATGCTAAAATCTCACTTGTGAGCTTCTATGGATTGTGTATTGTTTGGTTTAACAAAGAAGCACCTTTTTGGAAGGCCTTGCATCGGTCTTTTAGAAATCTTGCATCACAAATAGAGTAGCTAACAAAAACTGAAAAATTATGACAAAAATAAAAACATAAAAATGTAGAAAATGGCTCCTCTAGCGACACAAAATCAATATGAATTAATACTAAAATGATAGGAGCACAATCGACTGAGTCTGTAATCCAAATATGTGTCATATCGGTTTTTATTCAAGTTAAACAATTTAAAAACAAGCATAAAAAATGATCCTTGAGGAGTTGTAACTCAAAACCAAATAACATTTTGAGAAAAAAATGAAGTTTTGTAGTAAACTTGTCCGACAACAAAAAGTGACGCGTTCGCCGAGATAGATTGCGTTAAAGGTTAAAGTTTTATAGAAATCATGCGCTAAGGTTTTAAACAGTTGGGAGTGGATTCGCAGAATGTACCTTAAAAGGAATTTTAATAACTAAATAGTATCTTGGAAACGAACTTGTGAGTTTTATATTAACAAGTATTTTTTTAAATCTTTTTTAACACGCTTTTTTATATTATTCTTTTTAATTCTATATAATAAATATTTCTTTTCGTCTTATTTGTCCTCAGCAGTGTGATTTTTCGATAGATAATCTTTTTTACGTTAAAATAAAAACAAAAATAAAGTTTAGTAAATCAATACTTTATTATCTGAACTTAAAAAAACAGCAAAGTACGACAACAATAACGTTCACCAGAATAAAATACATTTACTACGTTTATATCGAATAGTTCAAGCTGGCTTGGAAACAAAGCGGCCTTAAAGCGATTTTCAAGTCTTATGTGTTTATTTCGGAGGCTTGAAAGTCGATTGAAAATCGAGGTCAAGCACATTTCAGGCCATCGTCGTACGCATGTGGCAGTTTTGCATCCAACTTCACCGTAGACATTAAATGAAAAACAAACCTCACTTTTTAATTTGTCCCGTTTTGTGTGCTGTTGTTGGTGTAAGCATATTTTTCATAAAAATGTCAAAATCATATATGAAATTAACACTGATGACATTCAAAGAAGCATTCATCTGAAGTTAGGCAGTTATTAAGCTCTCTTGAATTGTTTATATGGTGTTTCTAATCGGCTTCAGTGAAGTCAACCTTACTTATTTTCTGACTTGACTTGAACGATTCAAGCGCGTTTATATCGCTTTTTCAAGCCGCTTTAACTCAAGCTAGCTTCAACTATTCGATATAAACGTAGTGATTGCTACATAACAAGTGGGTGAAAAAATATAACGCAGAAATATAACAGCCATTGGCGTAGCTACGTCAGGAAAGGCGCTGGGGTCTTAACCGCCTTAAAGTTGAAACACATTAATAAGTTAGGTAAGTCAGCAAATGCCCTATATACAGAGTGTTTCCTATTTGCGTTAAAGGGCTTATTCCTCAGAAAATTTTAGGAACAAAAGTTTGTATAAAAATTGGTCCGGACTGGCTTTGTTTCTAATATACAGGATGTAAAACTTTAAAAAATATTATTTTTTACATTATCTAAATATTTCTAATCCGATTTTAATAAAATTTGGCTGTGATTTTAGTTCTAATAGGAGTTTAATAAGGCCTCAACTTAAGTTTAATAAGTGAGATCAGTGGCGGCGTGAGACGCAGTTCGGCTAATATTATAGACAAAAAATGTCCACCACTGACTTTTGCATTTAACTTTTATATTTTTCCGAAATGAAACATCTTTAATAAAATAAACGGTAATTTTCTAGAAACCTGCGGCAACTCCGATTTTGACGAAATTTGGTATACGGGGGTTTTTAGGGCGCTGATCACGAATTTGAAATAGTTTTTGGCGGAAACGTTTCGTTCTTGAGATATTCATCATCAGACTTAAAATTTAAACTAATCCTATTTTTACTATATTCCCCCTTCTTTTGCACACAATGCTTGATTTAAAGCTAAAGTGGCACACAATATTTGATTTTCACCTTTTAAAACCATCTTTTTTACGTCTTTTACATTATTTTTGCATTAAATTGCATAGCTATACTTTAAATCATTTCAATCCCAGTGTGCCATGAAGCCCTATGTGTACTTATGGTTGCCGCATTATTAAAGAAAAGCTACGCAATTTAATGCAAAAATAATGTAAAACGTAAAAACGGGTGTTTTAAAAGGTGAAAGATCAAATATTGTGTGACTCTTTAGCTTTAAATCAAGAATTGTGTGCAAAAAGAAGGGGAAATATAGTAAAAATAAGCCTAGTTCAAATTTGAACTTTGATGATGAATATCTCAAGAACGAAACGTTTCCGCAAAAAATTCTTTTAGATTCGTGATCAGCGCCCCAAAAATCCCCGTATACCAGATTTCGTCAAAATCGGAGTTGCCGCAGGTTTCTAGAAAATTACCAAATAAACTATTGCTTTTCTCAATAACTTTAATTAGCTTGCCTAATTTTCCAGAAGAAAAATAATATCCGCTAAATGGCATATTCCTGGACCCAACAAGAAGCACACAGGGCTATTTTTTCTTGTAATAATTACGTGTTATAAAGTCTTATTAGTAATAATGTAAAAACAATATCAAATACTGAATTAAATAACTTTTATGAATAGCCTAACAAATTTTACTAAAGAAAATGTTGTCGAAGTTTTATTAAAATTTTTTGAAAAGATTAGTACCCTGTATATTGAGAACCAAAATTTAAGGACCCATGTTTATGTTAATTTTTTTCACTAAATTACCTCAGGAATCCGCCCTTAAAATTTTATACCGCAATTTAAAAACACTTTATATTACTTATATTTAAAAGATGGAAGAATTTTTTTAATACCCCATAGTTTACTTAGCAGCTATAAGACCCGCCGAAAATTGAACCCAGCCCACGCACAGCACATGCGTAGCCCACGCTCAACCCATCCTTCCCACGTCCACGTTTTTGATCAGTTTACCGCATATTGGACCCAATTCGGGATCAACCATATTTCAGATTTTTAAAACAAACCCATGCTGCACAAGACCCACGAAATCTGTGCGGCGAACACAAACCTATCCACGCGTGGCTGGCAGCAGAATGGGCTAGCTCTGGGCTGGGTCCAATATGCGCCACTCCATTTAAAAGCATGTTTTACAAAGTTATACACGCGTGGGCTGCGCATGTGCTGTGCGTGGGCTGGGTTCAATTTGCGACGGGCCTAAGAATCGCCTGGGCTTGGGGGCCTCAGGAAGCTGCCCCGCCTAGCCCCATAGTAGCTACACCACTAATATAACAACAAACACAGCTTCTATCTTGATTTATTTCCAGCAATCCCTCTCATAATCCCATTCAGAACCAATGCCAGTAATGGGATTCATCTGCAAATCAATTATTCTCCTCAACTGATGTTCTCTATTGTCTTGGCAAAAGACTCTGGCATGCCCATGTGTTTATAGATGGTCATTTTCCAGAAATAAAATAACCAAAAAGCTGGAGCAATCAGCAGAAGCGTGTAGGCTATGACTGCTTTCCATTCTCCATGATTGGCCATGTGGAATTCGGCGTATGTCTGGCAGAACGACGCTCTAAAAGTAAAAGAGAGTGTTAAAACAATTTAAAAAAATATCAAAAGTTTACTACTCTGTAGACTGTAAATAAGATCTGGGTCATCAAGAGAGTAACTTTATACAGGGTGTCTCTAAAAGGTACCATAAATTCCTGAGATTAATATACCGGGTGTTGCTCCGTCGAGCGGGACTCCCATGTAAATTTTGAAGTAGTCAAATATTGGCTCCCCTAATTATTTTAGAAGAAAATGCTATTAGGACTTATTGAAGAGCACAGTAAGTTCCACCCAAAATGAAAACTTGAGCATTTGTCAACCAGCCAGTAAAGAGTAAACTGCTTAATACTTCTGCAACGTAGTATCTCATTATGCACCCTGTACTCTAGAAATCAACAATAAAAACACCATATCGATTTATTAGTGACAATTTAGATCATTAATTTATAATGTCATTGCCAAAACTGAACAATTTTATACGGGAATTTCAAAAGAATCCTCGCATTTCATTTTAGTTTACAGCTAATTCCAACACATGCACTCACAGTTACGCAAGACAATAAAACAAATTTTTCTACATTTAGAAGTCAATTTATGACGAAAATATCAGGATTTAATCAAATGCTCAAATATTCCTCCATTAACTGCCAGACAATAACCCAAACGATTATAAAACTCATTTCTTACGTTGGCTAGTTGGTACATCGATATTCTGGCACATTCAGCGGAAATAGCATTCCTTAGCTGGACTAAATTTTCATATTTTTTATTGGTAGCTTAGTTTTTAAATGTCCCCATAGAAAAAATCGTTTGGCGAAAGATCACGTCGATTTTCTTCACATTTGCAATTATTGATTACTGTGCCTGTAGTTTCAAATTTTTTATCGTCCGTTCTATTGTCGATTTACTTAGTATTGGCCTATTGGGAAAATAGGCTGCAAACATGTCCGCTACTCTTCGATAACTATTTCCCTGGTAAAACCATTTTATAATAGTGATTTTTTCTTGATTTAAGTAGTTCATTATTTAAGAATGATGTGACATTGATCTGACAACTTGAGAGTAAGAGGTTAAATAATTTTTCTAGTATTTTATTATAAACTTCTAATAATACAAGGCGGGTAAGAAGATAGGAGATTCGTAACTTATTTTAGCATTTATCTCTTAGCTCGCGGACTGAGAAGAGCTGAAATTTGTACACTGGGTACAACTTTTCGTGCTCTTTAAAAATCCTTATTATATTTTCTTCTAAAATAATTAGGGGAGCCAATATTGGACCACTTCAAAATTTATATGGGATTCCCTATGTCCCGCTCGACGGAGCAACACCCGGTATGTATGACGATCTTACCCAACTTATTTATAGTCCAAAATGGATGATTTCGAAGATATAGAGTAGTAATTTGGTTTTAGTTTTTTTTATAAATAAGTTTGTTAATAATCATTGTATTGTCAAATATTTGGCTATAGGGGGTTTTAAAAGGTGAAAAATTGGAACCTGCTATTAATTTTACTATAAACTCTAGAGAGCGCCCCTTGCGGCAAGTTTTACATTTTTTTGAACCACTTTGTATTTAAATTTTAAATAAAAACTCTTATTCTTTAACATATACAGGGTGTTTTAGAACTATGGGATCAAACTTCAATCAACCTAATACTACTTCCTGTTTAACCGGAAGTGCTGTACAATTTAAACTTCTAAGAATGATAACCCTAATCTAATCTTTAAGGGTGTAAGTCCTTCGGTGATTTTAAAAGAATAGTTCAAATAAACACATGTCCTAAATTGCTTTCTTTTAAGATACATCAGGGTGGTAAAATTTTAATATTTAAATATTTTTTCCCATTTTATACCCTAAAAGTTAAGATACTAAGGATATAGGTTTATTTGAACATTTATTTTTAATATTACTCAAAGATGAACACTTTTAAAGATCAGCATATTATTTTGAATCACCCTGTATAGTCTAGACGTGGCTATACAGCAAGTAAAATCCAGATATCTCAAAAACGGCTGCTTTAATCAACTTTTACCACGTCTCCCTTTTTCAGATAAAATATGTTAAAAACTTTAATTTAAAAGTTAAATACAGAGAGGCTCCAAAAAGCGTTTTCTTTCTGCAAGATACTGCAGGCGGCGACCTATACAATCTAAAGTAAATTTGATAGCAGATTCTATTTTTTTACCTCCTAACACCCCTTTAGTCGAATACAATGATAATAGAACACCTATTATTTAGAAAATTATTTATAAAAAACCAAAACCGAATTGAACTTTTCAACACTCTGTATCACCACTTCTGGACTAATGTAAGTTGGGTAAAATAGTTTAGTCTCATCAGTTTGCGGTAGCTTTTGTCCGTAGCATTTAGAGACATCCTGTAGGTACTATCGTGCTAAAAAAACGAGGACATTAAAATCCAAGTAGGAAAGTGTCTTTTCTCTCGCTTTTCTTATATTTGAGAATTTTTTGACGTGGCTGTCACAAAACTTCATTGCTTTAACAACATCAAAGCATAATATTCTAATAGATCAGGAGATAAAACTAGATTTTGTTTTCCCAGTTTTTTTTGGGCACGATGGTACAGTGACGAAATTCAAATCTCGTACATCTAACTTTTCCCAGTGTGATGTTGGCTTTCGCGTACCTGGATCACCTGGAAATATACCTTACTTGACAAATTGTTATCTGTCACACATTTTAAAATTATATTATTTTACTTTTTTAATTTTGGATAATGAATGAACTAGAGAAGGCGATAGTAATTACTCTATTTGAAGAAGGTGTTTCTCTGGGAAGAATAGCTCAGCATGTTGAGAAACCAAGAAGCACTATTCAAAGCCTCAGAACTAAATGGGAAAATACAGGATCATTGGACAGAAGGGCTGGAAGTTGTAGAAGAAAAATTTCATCAATTAAAATCAGGATAATGATCTTATAGATTTTTGCGAAACAATCCATTTCAGACAGCTGTGAAGCACAAAACCAAACAAATTTTCCTGGGACAGTAATAACGGCAAGAAATCGTATTAGGAAAAATTCGGAATTGAGAAGCAGTGTAGCTGCTAAAAAGTCATTTTTGACCGATATGAATAAAGAGCAAAGAATGGGGTTTGCACTGGAATATTTACCGCAAGGTATGGATTTTTGGGAAAGGGTAGTATTTACCGATGAGAAAATTTTTCAATCTTATTATAGCAGATTAGAGTGTATAGGCCGCAAAATACACGTTACGAAGAAAGATCTACCCAACATGTTAAAACAAGTGGAAAATTTTCTGTTAATGTATGAGGGTATAATATGTCTTTCAGAAGGCTAGGCATATGCCACCGTATTGGAGAAAGATTTAATAGTCAAGCTTATATACACATACTCCAAAATGTTATGTTGCCATCGGTAAACAATATATTTGAACAAGAAAATTTTATGTACCAGCATGACAACTGCTCCGTCCATACAGCAAGGAGAGTTTCGGACTGGCTACTGGAAAATACCATTTCATTGTTACCTTGGCCCTCAAGAAGCCCTGATATCAATCCAATCGAAAACGTTTGGGGATATATCGTAAAGGAAATTAACAAGAACAATGATTTCCATCCACAAAACAGTGATGATTTGTGGAATAAAATTGAAGAAACCTGGAATAATTACAATGTTCACCATGCACAAATGCTGATTGCATCAATGCCCACACGTTTAAACTTATTAGTGGAAAAAATGGTGCTGCTTTGAAATATTTAGCCATTGTTTTTTCTTTAATATTTGAATAAAATAAACTATATATTAATTTTGGAGTCATGTATTTTATTGAATATTAATTAAGGTGAGAAAAGGTAAAAAGCCAAGTTTACCAAAATATTGAAAATTGACATAAAATGTTAACCTAAGTGTACGAAATTTTATTTCCGTCACTGTACATAATATTGGAAAGAGTTACGACAAATCAAAAAATGTCTTACCTGTACAATGCTTTTTTCTCTTCACAAGTTAATTCATTCCAGTCTCCCTTTTCTTTCTCTCTCAAAGCGTCTATTTCACAAGAAGGTTCCTTCCATCTTATAGCTGGAAATGGAATCTGTGGACAGTCTAGATAATTAGGCTGCCCACTCAGGCCGTATCCAACAATTTCTCTTTTTCCAATAATTGTGCGTTCGTGTTCTGAGATATTTGCTACCTTGATAGAAATAATTACAAAACGTTAAAATATTCGTATTAGTTTACAATTATTATTATAGCTACTGTTGTCGTAACAAAGCGTGCCGTATCTAAATTATCCATCTAAAATTAAAAGTAGGTTTTGTTGTGTCTGCAGTTCAAGTATAAATAACCAAGAGTTTCCGAGTTTGTTGAAAAGTTGGATGATCTCTTTGATATTGCCCAACAAGATGCTTTGACTCTGACGAAATCGAAAGAAAATAAGGCGTTTCTCGTGAAACAGAGGCAGAAGGGCCGCCCAGGTTCCATGACTGGAGTAGATCTCAGGTTGTCTCGAGCTGAAGACATCAAGGCTCAAAAGGAACTTGCAAATATAAACCAACAAATCTAAGAAGAAACTTTTGATATTGGTGACTTTTTTTATTGTTATTATTCTAAAAATAGATAAATAATAGATAGTAGATATTTTTTAAATAATACCTATTGATAATTAGAAGTAGGTAATTTAGTACCTAGGTATTATTACTATTCTGCTAAAAAGACTAAGTTTTTATAGTATTTTTTTATCTTTTTTGTTGCTTCTTAGATACGGATGATGAAGACAAATTCGAAGAAGTAGAAGACACTGGAGAGGACAGCATCTACCAGGAACTTGAGAGCTTGGAGGAAATGGACATCCCTGAAGAAGCTGTAGAAGATCCAGGACCATCTGAGAGCAAGAGAATGAAAGTTTCATTTGCAAGGGGCGTTAAAGAGATTTTAAACATGAAATTGTCCATTTTGTTAGATCGATGTAAGGTATCCGACAGAAATGCCACAAGAATTTTAGTAGCTACTCTAGAAGCACTAAACCTTGACCCTCTTGAGTACAAAGTCTCGAAATCTTTTTTACATTATAGAAGGCAAATGTTCAGAGAACAATATACTAAAAAAATTGTTGATAAAATAAACATTCCTGAAAAAGAGCCCGTGGTTGTTCATTGGGACGGTAAACTTTTACCGGGTGTTTTAAAAAATCAACAATGTGAGCGAATAGCTATTGCTATTTCATATGGAGAAAAGGAACAGCTGCTGGGAGTTCCTGTAACAGCAAACAGCTCTGGAGAGGAGCAAGCCGTAGCCGTATATGAATGCCTACATGAATGGGGTCTTTCCAACACCGTCAAGGCGATGTGCTTCGATACTACAGCATCCAACACGGGAAGACTCAAAGGAGCATGCGTCATATTGGAGCAAATGTTAGGAAGATAATTGTTACACCTAGCTTGCCGTCACCATATCTTGGAAATTCTATTAAGAGGCGTATTTGACACAAAAATGGGATCAACCACTGGACCTCATCCAGACATTTTTAAGAGATTCCTCACTGCGTGGCCCAAGATTGACAAAGGAAAATACGACACAGGTATCAGTGACAATATAATACAAAAGCAGCTAACACCAGAAGTAATTGCAAATGTTACTGCTGAATTCGAGACCAAATTAACTGAGAGCCACCCCAGAGATGACTACAAGGAGCTATTGCAGTTGGTTCTCGTATTTGTTGGATCACTAGACGGCAATGTTGTGGGTTTTAAAACTCCAGGGGCTATTCATCACGCTAGGTGGATGGCAAAGGCTATTTACTGCTTAAAAATGTTCATTTTTCGTCGTCAATTTAAGATGTCTAAAGAAGAAGTAAGTTCTGTGCGTGCTATTTCTGTTTTTCTAGTTAAAATTTATTGTAAAGCTTGGTTCAATGCTCCAAAAGCTCATCTTGCACCAAAGCAAGATTTAGGTATTTTGCATAGTCTGTTAAACTATAAAGAATGTGACGACATTGCAGAAATAGCCCTGACCAAATTTTCGAACCATTTGTGGTATTTAAATGCAGAGTTGGTGGGATTATCTTTTTTGATCCCATCATTACAGACGATGAAAAGTTGTTAATGGCTAATAAATTGCTCAGTAGCACAGATGAACCATCAGAGCACGCAAGGGTTGTAAATCCAAAAGTTAGGAAAGAAAAATTAAAAGAGGTAGTTGATGGAGGATTGGTAAATTTACTTACCAAAGAAACGTTTACATTCTTTAACCGATTTAATATAAAAACAGATTTCCTAAGACAACATCCAAACACCTGGCCTCAAAATAATGACTTCCAAGAAGGACTGAAAATTGTCAAAACATTAAAAGTAGTTAATGATATGGCTGAGCGTGGTGTTAAATTAATAACCAACTTTAACAACCTTCTGACAAAAGATGAAGACCAAAAGCAATATGTCCTGCAAGTTGTAAGCAAATGCCGAGCATTATATCCTGACGTTTCAAAAACTACTTTAACAAAAGCTCTATATATAGATTAGATAACTATGTAAAATTATCAACTTATGTAGGTACTACGTCTGTATCTTTTCTATGTCTGTTTTATAAGTATATGTATAGGTACCTGATTTTTATATTTTAAAATAAAAAATGTCATTTATCAGTATTACTTGTTTATTTTATTATATTTCTACCTTAAACTAAAAAATATAGCAAAAAAAAGCAAAATTTATCACTTAATAACAAAATATACGAAGTATGCTCCTAGTGGTTCCAGGTCACGTTTTTGAGGCTAAAGGCTGTTGTAACTCGGTTTGACTTAAATTAACAACAATTATGTATAGAATATAAATTTTGAAGAATAACATCAGCTTTCTTTTGCGATATTAAGCGTGTTTTTATAATTTATTGTTCTGGAGTTATGGCTTCATATGTCAGCTTTTTGGCAAAAAAATTGGATTTTTTCAAACTTTGAGCGACGAGCGGCCATGACAATTCCATGCTTTATTTCAAATTAAAATATTCTATTTAAATCCTTGTCATTTGGTCAAGAATCCACAAATTTTAATTTAAAGACAACGGTATATAAGAAAAATAATTTTCTTGTAAATAATTTGTTATTAGTGGTAATATTGTACATAGTTAAATTTAATAAGGCATTATTGATTGCAGGGTGTGACAGGCGCAAGGAAATGGAGTACCTTTATTAAAAATTTAGTAAATAATTTTTTTAAATTATTTTATTCACCATTTCGTCAAGAAAGTAAAAAAACAATCTAACAGGGGTGTGTGTAATATTTTATTAATGCTGTGTGGTTTAACTACAAAAAAAGGTTATGATTTAATTTCGCACATTATTCTTTCCCTCTTGTCGTCGTAGCATCCAGCTGTCTTCAGTTTTGGTGGAAATTCAGCAATTCCTTGTCGAGACCGAAGGCTTGTATTTTCACTCGTTAATTTTGAACCTAAAAATATGAATTTATTTAGTCCTGTTTATTTAAATGACTTCTAGACAGTATATTTTCGTTATTTCTACCATTATTTTATTTTTGAGTTAATTTAATTACCTGTTTTGTTCGAGTTTTTGCTCTTGTCTCCGTACCACTGCACGTAACCTGTAATCATAACTGCAACGGAAGTTCCCTGGGTATGGTTACTATAGGAATACCTTCATTGTAATGTTAACTGGCTAGTTTCCTTCATTTTCTGGCAGTTTTCCTTGTGTATATATTTTATTTTGGTGATTTTGGTCCCATCTAATGACCTAACCTTGGTTGTTTGAGCCACCCTTAGGAGACTCTTAGGGTTGTGCCACAAAATACCTTTTGTGCAGCTTCTTTATTATCTAATTGGATTTTTCGCACCATATTATTGAGTTTTGATTTTCTTTTAATACATTTTGTGATGAAAATCATTTGCTTTGTTGTTGGGATTATTATTTTAATTGTCATACAAATGTCAGTCGTTTAACGTCAAGGGTATCGCGCGTTTCTTGGTTCATGTGACCAAGGAGATTTTTGCGATTGGTTGGAACGTTTTAGAGTTATTGATTTTCGGCGCGCGCTCCAACAGCTAGGGGACAGCGCATGAATCTTAGATTTGGGGATTTTTCAAGCGTTGTTGCCACATTTTAGTCTGTAATTTCCTGGAGTGTCTTAAAATTGAACGATGACATATTTTGTCAATTATTTTAAATTACACCGTTTTAATTATGGTTATAATTGTATTACTTGGTTGTTTTGAGTAACAACTATAGTTCCCCCATAATTTCATTTGGTTATATTCCCTTGTTCTCTTTTCGTGTTAAAAAGTTTACCCGATTACTGAACCGTAGATTTCGAAACCGCCGCCCTTTACGCAGAATTTTCTAGTAACGGAAGTGGTTCTTTTCCCCCACCTAAATTGTACGTTTATTAAAACTAGTGACGAGGGTACTTAGGGCACTTTCTGTTTAACTCGTGGTCGAGAAATTCTTTGGTTGCTGGCAACAGTATTTTTCCACAGCACATGGCTGGATTTGACTGCTAGCACCATTTTAAGCTTCCAAAATTTTGAGTTTGGTGATTTAGTGAGCGATGTTTCCGATTAATGCGTAATGCAGATGTCGTTTTGTCATGTTTTGTTGGAAGTTTTGTTCTCTACGTGAGGATTTTTGAGAGATCTCACACGAGGTTCATTTAACGGCCCCATAAGAACATAAGGGTGAGTGTTATCTTTAATTATCCGTGCAATCTTTAATTATTTAGGCAAATAAGTTTTAACACGAATTTCCCGAATTTAATTTATTGAGGTTCAAATATATATTTTTGGTGCTAATTTGTTTTTAAATTAGTTTCGTATTCTGAACTAAATATTATCCCCCCTTGTAACAAATTTCCTTTTGGAAACTCAATTCTGATATTAATCATTTTCGAAAGCCTAGTAATAATAGTTATGTAAATATTAGCAATTTGGTAGGAATTGTAGATATAATATAGAAAAAACCTAACAATAGAACAAATATACTCTTTACTTTCGCTCTGTAAAAGCAATTAATTATCTTTATGAAATGATTTTTGTCGTTGCATCATTTTTGTGAAGGCACTAAATTGCAAAAATTAAATTCGTTTAAAAAGTGATACATGTCAATTTTCCTATGATGTAACTCTAAATTAATAAAAAAAAATTTTTTTATGGAATTTTTCTAATTTAAAAGTCTAAGTTGATTGTTTTATCATCAAGAGACACTTTATTAATTATACCTAAATATGAATTTAGTCTTTTTTGTTTTCATTGGGAAAATAAATTGCTGGTTTGTTTATTAGTTTAAATGGGCAAAGAATGTAATTAAGATTAAAACTTTAGCTAATTCAAAGTAGAGAGATCGTATTTTATTTGTTTATTTGTTTTAAACTTAACAAATTGATTGGCAATTGTTGATTAATTGTTTTTGAGAAACTTGGATATAATTAACAATTATATAATTCACAATTAAAATAATACATATTATTACGTTTTTATTCCTTTTTTTTTGCTACCATTAATTAAAAGCTTTACTAAGCTCTCATTAATTTTATATTGCCAATTTAATAATTTCTTTTTATTATATTATATTAATTTTCTTGTCTAGCCTTGACAAAATTTATTTGGCTTAATGAACTTTTATATTGTCGATTTCATAATTTATTTATTTTGTTTTGTTTTTAAGGCTAACTAAACTTACAATATTATTGTTTCTTAACAATACTGCCTACATTTTATTTTAATATTTTTGGAAACAAATCAAAATATTTCTTGGGCAGCCTAAATAAAAAAATTTTTTATTGTGCTTTACGTTGAATAGCTTTTAGTTAATTTAAAGGATATTTTATGATTTTACAGTCGTTAATATTCTTGATTATTTTCTTTATTATTAATTATCTCGTGTTGAAAATGTTATTAATTATATAATGTAATTTTATAATTATTAAATGGGCTTTTGTTCTGACAATTCATTCAATTATTTTAACATTTATATTTCCCATTTCGAGTTCAGAATACGTGACGATACTTAGTTTGGAAAAGTAATTTGTCATGGGCATTTTATTTTATTAGGGCTCTTCTTCTTCCCCTACCTCCCGTCCTGCCTTAATGACGGCTCTAAACAGAAGTCACATTTCGAGTGCTACCTTTTATGGAGTCGTGTGCTAGGTTGATCCCATGTTGAAGACGTCCCGTAGACAAAGCACTTCATAAGTGGGTCATGTTCGACATGTGAAGTGAAGTCCTTTATGGAGATTTAAGACTGCAGTCTTTGGTGGTATCCTGGAAACCTTTTTTTGCAGTCCTGCTTGAATGGGATATTTGGTGATATACAAAATTACGATTATTATTGATTTCATTTATTTTTAACACACTTAAGCGCTAAAACAGAAGCTTTTCTGATACTGTAAATAATGTATATAAAGTATGGTTAATAATTTTAAATTAATAATTAATAATTCGTTTTAATGCACTTACTGCATTAATTTTTCTTTGCTATAAAAGTATAGAGGTTAAATTTAGTATGACATAAAATTAAAAATGTGGCGATGAATATTAGCGCATATGTAAAAATTTCGTGATCACGTTATTTGGCCTGCGTTACCTATTTGCAAGTAAATATTATTATGTTTGATTTTTTTTGATTGTTGCGCCAATAAAACTTACCTGTTATATTATTTCTTGTAGTATAGTGTAATTGATATTGCTATTGTTTGTTAATGAATCATTTCTTCAGACAATATTATTTGCGAACTCTAGTTTGCGAGTGCATTTAATTATGTATTTCTTTCTCCATTTTTTTTTTTAATATTTTGCAATAATGAATTTTCTTATTTCGCCTCTTATAGAATTACTATAAAATACATTTTACGTTTGTATATATTTAAATGTGAATATATTTGTATATATTTAAATTCTAGGTTGCTTTCCTTCTACGTCCTATTCTTATAATATGTTATTGCGTAATCATTTAGTAATACGTAAGTTATTATTTCATTCCGACTAAAGCCTAATTCTTTTATATTAATGATTTATTTTTGCTTGGAACCAAGGTCCTTCAACAACGGAAGAGTTCTGTCTTTTCTCTAGCCTAAAGACAGTGGCGCCGGTTATGAACCACCCCTACTCTCCGGGATTATTGAGCTAGGGCACTAATTTACACGCTACATGGTTACTTGGATCCAGCTTAAGATTTTCCTAATTTTAAATGATTTTTAAAACTTAGTTTTTTTTGAAACTTTTTTTTGAAACTCTAAGTTGAGTTTCTATTCTAAATATATATTTAAAAAAAAAAAAGCGTGATAAATTTTTGGCGCCCAACGTGGGGCCTGTAAACAAAGAAAGGACGTAGAATTTTGCGTAATTTACGTACATTTAGGTGATATATATATTTATTTTTTGCCTCTGGTAGGTAGGCTTTAATTGGTAAAGTGTGCATAATTTTTACTCTGTTTGTGGTCATTGATTGGTTCTCCTTGCTTTTCACGATGGATTACAATCTGCGAGTTGATTATCTTAAAAAGGGTATGCTTATTTATGAATTGAAGGTTAGAGGTATGCCAGCGGATGAGTCGATGACTGTTGACAGCCTTAGAGCAGCATTGCGTCCTCTCATACAATTAGAAAAGCAGAATAAAGCACTTCAGTATCCGCCATATAATCTAGAGTTTGATGAAGAGAAAGCTTATGTTCGAGACATGTTAACTAAAATCCAATCCGGCATTAAAAGTCTCACTGGCGAGAATGCTAAAAATAAATTCCAACGAAATGAAACACATTTAGTTCACCTACTCAAACGTGTGGATCGTATTCCTGTCGACAAGATGTCCCCAGAGAATGTTGATGCTCGTGCAGCTCTATTGGTCGAAATTTTGTCTACTTTGGATGGTTTGGACCAAACCGCTCGTAAGGATCCTAACCTTAGCGTATTGTTGGGTATTTCTACCGTCAACCTTGAGACTGGAGCCGATAAGGAAGATTCGGAGTCTGACAACTCTTCTGTCAGCAGCTTGAAAGCATCAGGCAATTCTACTCCTCATACGAAGCCATCTTTTACCGCTAAATTTCAACGAATTGAAAAATGGGGTATTAAATTCAGTGGAGATCCCAAGGGTTTGTCCGTCCATGGATTTTTGGAAAGAGTTTCCGAACTGAGCATTGCTCGCCATGTTTCTGAAAAAGAACTTTTTGAATCTGCAATCGATTTATTTGAGGGTAAAGCGTTGAACTGGTTTAGGTCTAATCGTTCTCGAGTTTCTGATTGGAAAGAATTGGCTGGGTTGATGATTCGTCACTTCGAACCCCCAGACTATAGATCTCGATTATTTAAGGAAATTTTGGAAAGAACTCAAGATCCCGCAGAGAGTATTGTAGACTACCTATCGAGTATGCATGCCCTGTTTAGGCGTTATGGTGGCATGACAGATGATGTAAAACTTGATATTATAACTCGTAATTTGGCACCTTTTATACCACCCAGTTGTCCGTAGTTAACTCATTAGAAGAATTGGAAGAACAGTGTTTGGCTTTGGAGTCTAAAAGTATCGTGCGGAACATTACGTCCCGCCCTCTCGAAAGAAGCATGGATTCGTGGAGCCTGATTTTGCCTTCGTGTCCGACCTTGGTGAGGCTTTGCCGTCTTGTTCTTCGCCTATTGGTATTTCAGAGGTTGGAAAATCCGATTCACGTGGCTATCGTAGTGGGCCCAAAGAACTTGTTTGCTGGAATTGTCAGAAAGCTGGACATCGTAGTCGAGATTGTCCCAATCCTAAGACAACTCACTGTTTTCGTTGTGGTGCACCGAATGTCACCGTAAGGTCTTGCCCGAAATGTTCGAAATCGGAAAACGGCCCAAGGGAGAATCAATAAAAGGTCGTGAGATATCTCCTAACAGTCAAATATTATCGACCAATAATTTTCATGATTCTGATCTCTCTACTAAAGTTTTATTGGATTTTATAATTAGTCATGCACGAAGGTGATGAACGACCCTATTTGGAGGTAACAATTTTAGGAAAAAGTATAAGAGGTTTACTTGACTCTGGAGCTACTAGAACCATTGTAGGCCTTCCAGGATATGAAATACTTAAGCAGTTGGGTCTTAAAATTATGGCTAGAGAAACTCGTTGTACTGTTGCTAACGGACAGAGCTGTTCCAGTATTGGTTCTGTACAGGTACCATTTTGTTTGATGGCTAAGACTCGAGTTATAGATGTATTAGTGTTACCTGAGCTTTCTCACACTCTTATCTTTGGTGTAGATTTTTGGAAAAGTATGGACATTGTCCCCGATTTAAACCAGGATGTTTGGCATTTTGCAGAGAATACGGAAGTGGCCAATTTTTGTAGTATCCAGGATGAAAATTCGCTATTGGCTGAGCAGCGTGCTGCGCTAGATGAATTAATCACAAACAAATTGTCAGTTATGGGTACTGGACTAGGATTTTGCAAAGTGGCAGAGCACGTTATCGAAGTGGAACCGGGTACTAGACCTATTAAACAGAGATATTATCCGGTGTCACCATATAAACAGAAAATAATTGATCAAGAATTGGACGAGATGTTAATGGAAGGAGTAATAGAGCCTTCAAAGAGTGCCTGGTCAAGTCCAATCTGTTTAGTGCCAAAAAAGGATGGTACCTATCGATTCCGCGTTGACTATCGCCAACTCAATGCAGTGACGAAGAAAGATGCATATCCTATTCCGTACATTTCAGCGATCTTAGATAAATTGAGGGATGCTCGATACCTAAGTTCTATTGATATTAAGTCAGCATTTTGGACCGTTCCATTGAGTGATTCTTCCAAGGAATATACCGCATTTACCGTCCCCGGTAGAGGTTTGTTTCAGTTCCGTCGTATGCCGTTCGGTCTTAGTAATTCCCCAGCTACCTGGCAGCGTATAGTTGATTCCATATTGGGTGCAGATCTTCAACCGTCAGCTATGGTCTACCTGGACGATATAATTCTAATATCACAGGATTTTGACTCTCATCTTCGACTTTTGAACTTAGTTTTGGACCGACTTCTCGAGGCAGGACTTATAGTGTCCCGAGATAAGTGTAAATTTTGTCGCTCAGAACTAAAGTACTTGGGATATGTCGTCGATCGTCAAGGCCTTCGACCGGACCCTGAAAAGGTCCAGGCCATAGTCAATATACCACCTCCCCGCAATGTAAATGAAATTCGGCGTTTTGTGGGCACAGCTTCTTGGTATCGACGTTTTGTGTCTAATTTTTCTTCCACTATAGCTCCATTAACCAACTTAACCAAAAAGAATGTTAGATGGTCGTGGGATCCCAATTGTGACCGTTCATTTAAGTCCATTAAGGAAGCTCTAGTTTCCGCTCCGATACTAACTTGCCCCGATTTTAATCGTCCCTTCGTTCTCCAAACTGATGCAAGTGCTTTTGGCCTGGGAGCAGTTCTTACTCAGGATTTCGAGGATTGTGAGAAGGTTATCTGCTTTTTATCACGTTCACTCACAAAACAAGAGATGAAACTCACCGTGACAGAAAAGGAATGTCTAGCCGTGATTGGGAGCGTCGAAAAGTTACGTCACTATTTAGAGGGAGTTCATTTCACTGTAATTACTGACCACCATTCGTTACTTTGGCTACATCGTCTTAAGGACCCTCAAGGTCGCTTAGCTAGATGGGCACTTCGCCTTCAACCTTACAATTTTACCTTGGTTCATCGACCGGGCAAGGATCATGTTGTTCCCGATTTCCTATCCAGATCAGTCCCCGTTTCTATAGAGTCCATTGAGACCGCAGACGTTAATGACCAGTCTTTTGTTTCATGTACGGATAGATGGTACAAAAATATGTTTATTCAGCTGGAAAAATATCCCGCTAAATTTCCAAGTTGGCGTTCGGAAAATGGACTACTTTACAAATACCTAAAATCTTGTCCTTCTGATTTAGCCATTTCCTCCAGTTGCTGGAAACTTGTGGTATCCAAAGACAAAAGACGGGAGATTCTCCATCGTTGTCACGATATCTCCGCTTCAGGACATATAGGCATATTTAAAACTTATTGGAAGGTCTGCCAACGATATTATTGGCCTAAAATGAAGAGTGACGTTGCAAGATATGTCAAAAATTGTAAAATTTGTGCTCAGCAAAAGGTAGAACAAAAAGCTCCCGCTGGTTTAATGGGTGGTCGTCCGTCTATTACTCAACCTTGGCAATGTATAAGTTTAGATTATGTAGGTCCTTTTCCTCGTTCACGTTCTGGTAATACTCACATTCTTGTTGTTAATGATTATTTCACAAAGTTTACGCTTTTATTTCCTTGCCGTTCTGCAACAGCTAAATCTCTGGTAAAACTAATAGAAGAGCGTGTCTTTCTTATGTTTGGTTCTCCGCAATTCCTGATGTGTGACAATGGCGTACAAATGAGGTCCAAAGAGTTCCAAGCTCTTTGTCAACGTTACCAAACGAAAATTTTCTATACAGCTAACTATCATCCACAAGCAGACCCTACGGAACGTTGTAATAGGGTAGTTAAAACCATGATCCGTTCTTATATCCAAAAGGACAATCACCGTACTTGGGATGAAAATTTAGCAGCGATTGCGTGCGCTATTAGAACGTCTCGTCACGAATCCACTGGTTACAGTCCATATTTCCTGAACTTTGGAAGAGAACATCACCTATATGGACAAGATTTTGACAACGATGTGTCTGAATCTAAATTGGATATTGACAGTTACGTAAAAAATAGACAAGAGTCTTTTAAGAAATTATTTATAAAAGTTCAAGAGAAAATCCTATCTTCTCGTATTAAGAATCAGACAAGATATAATTTGCGAAGACGTGCCATTGACTACGTACCGGGTCAGCACGTATGGAGAAAGAACAAAACTATTTCAGATGCTGTAAATTATTATAGTGCCAAATTAGCCCCTACCTATGTAGGTCCATTTTTAATAAAGAGGAAAACTGGATCTTGCACCTATGAGCTTGAGGACGAATCAGGTCAAAATAAAGGTATCTGGCACGTTCAGGACCTAAAGTTATATAGTCCATCGGACACGAGAGACGATGAATGATAACGGCAGCTATTTGTGCACACGAGTATCGAGATGTTTGGTAATTATATAGTTCATTTGTCAAAATTTTCTTGGTTATTTTTTTTTGCCGTTTATATGATTAAGTTTCTTTTCGTATCGTTAGGATTATTTCCCGCACGGGGTAGCAAAATCTGTAATTTTTTGCTTGGGGAGTAACGCTCCCACAGCCGGAGTTTGTCCTTCTGGGCCAGGACATCCAAGAATCTCCAGTCCAGAGGTTTCTTTTGAGAGTCTCTCCTAATAAGAATTTTATTGCATTGTATTCTTTTATTGCGTTGTATTCTTTTATTGCGTTGTATTCTTTTATTGCGTGGTTATCTTTAGAGCGTGGTTTTTATGTAATCGCGTGGGTTTATATTTGATATATAGCTCGGTTCTTAACATTGCGAGTTCTTTTTTTATCGTCGTTCAACTTCTTCTAGGAAGTTTCACTTATTCCGAAGAAGAGGGGAGTTATAACGTTTCATTTCTGTAAGCATGACAATTCCATG
Source organism: Listronotus bonariensis (assembly GCA_014170235.1). NCBI lineage: Eukaryota > Metazoa > Arthropoda > Insecta > Coleoptera > Curculionidae > Listronotus > Listronotus bonariensis. The sequence continues at coordinate 53,805 of JACEGR010006229.1, forward strand.
CTTTATTTCAAATTAAAATATTCTATTTAAATCCTTGTCATTTGGTCAAGAATCCACAAATTTTAATTTAAAGACAACGGTATATAAGAAAAATAATTTTCTTGTAAATAATTTGTTATTAGTGGTAATATTGTACATAGTTAAATTTAATAAGGCATTATTGATTGCAGGGTGTGACAGGCGCAAGGAAATGGAGTACCTTTATTAAAAATTTAGTAAATAATTTTTTTAAATTATTTTATTCACCATTTCGTCAAGAAAGTAAAAAAACAATCTAACAGGGGTGTGTGTAATATTTTATTAATGCTGTGTGGTTTAACTACAAAAAAAGTTATGATTTAATTTCGCACATTATTCTTTCCCTCTTGTCGTCGTAGCATCCAGCTGTCTTCAGTTTTGGTGGAAATTCAGCAATTCCTTGTCGAGACCGAAGGCTTGTATTTTCACTCGTTAATTTTGAACCTAAAAATATGAATTTATTTAGTCCTGTTTATTTAAATGACTTCTAGACAGTATATTTTCGTTATTTCTACCATTATTTTATTTTTGAGTTAATTTAATTACCTGTTTTGTTCGAGTTTTTGCTCTTGTCTCCGTACCACTGCACGTAACCTGTAATCATAACTGCAACGGAAGTTCCCTGGGTATGGTTACTATAGGAATACCTTCATTGTAATGTTAACTGGCTAGTTTCCTTCATTTTCTGGCAGTTTTCCTTGTGTATATATTTTATTTTGGTGATTTTGGTCCCATCTAATGACCTAACCTTGGTTGTTTGAGCCACCCTTAGGAGACTCTTAGGGTTGTGCCACAAAATACCTTTTGTGCAGCTTCTTTATTATCTAATTGGATTTTTCGCACCATATTATTGAGTTTTGATTTTCTTTTAATACATTTTGTGATGAAAATCATTTGCTTTGTTGTTGGGATTATTATTTTAATTGTCATACAAATGTCAGTCGTTTAACGTCAAGGGTATCGCGCGTTTCTTGGTTCATGTGACCAAGGAGATTTTTGCGATTGGTTGGAACGTTTTAGAGTTATTGATTTTCGGCGCGCGCTCCAACAGCTAGGGGACAGCGCATGAATCTTAGATTTGGGGATTTTTCAAGCGTTGTTGCCACATTTTAGTCTGTAATTTCCTGGAGTGTCTTAAAATTGAACGATGACATATTTTGTCAATTATTTTAAATTACACCGTTTTAATTATGGTTATAATTGTATTACTTGGTTGTTTTGAGTAACAACTATAGTTCTCCCATAATTTCATTTGGTTATATTCCCTTGTTCTCTTTTCGTGTTAAAAAGTTTACCCGATTACTGAACCGTAGATTTCGAAACCGCCGCCCTTTACGCAGAATTTTCTAGTAACGGAAGTGGTTCTTTTCCCCCACCTAAATTGTACGTTTATTAAAACTAGTGACGAGGGTACTTAGGGCACTTTCTGTTTAACTCGTGGTCGAGAAATTCTTTGGTTGCTGGCAACAGTATTTTCCACAGCACATGGCTGGATTTGACTGCTAGCACCATTTTAAGCTTCCAAAATTTTGAGTTTGGTGATTTAGTGAGCGATGTTTCCGATTAATGCGTAATGCAGATGTCGTTTTGTCATGTTTTGTTGGAAGTTTTGTTCTCTACGTGAGGATTTTTGAGAGATCTCACACGAGGTTCATTTAACGGCCCCATAAGAACATAAGGGTGAGTGTTATCTTTAATTATCCGTGCAATCTTTAATTATTTAGGCAAATAAGTTTTAACACGAATTTCCCGAATTTAATTTATTGAGGTTCAAATATATATTTTTGGTGCTAATTTGTTTTTAAATTAGTTTCGTATTCTGAACTAAATATTATCCCCCCTTGTAACAAATTTCCTTTTGGAAACTCAATTCTGATATTAATCATTTTCGAAAGCCTAGTAATAATAGTTATGTAAATATTAGCAATTTGGTAGGAATTGTAGATATAATATAGAAAAAACCTAACAATAGAACAAATATACTCTTTACTTTCGCTCTGTAAAAGCAATTAATTATCTTTATGAAATGATTTTTGTCGTTGCATCATTTTTGTGAAGGCACTAAATTGCAAAAATTAAATTCGTTTAAAAAGTGATACATGTCAATTTTCCTATGATGTAACTCTAAATTAATAAAAAAAAATTTTTTTATGGAATTTTTCTAATTTAAAAGTCTAAGTTGATTGTTTTATCATCAAGAGACACTTTATTAATTATACCTAAATATGAATTTAGTCTTTTTTGTTTTCATTGGGAAAATAAATTGCTGGTTTGTTTATTAGTTTAAATGGGCAAAGAATGTAATTAAGATTAAAACTTTAGCTAATTCAAAGTAGAGAGATCGTATTTTATTTGTTTATTTGTTTTAAACTTAACAAATTGATTGGCAATTGTTGATTAATTGTTTTTGAGAAACTTGGATATAATTAACAATTATATAATTCACAATTAAAATAATACATATTATTACGTTTTTATTCCTTTTTTTTTGCTACCATTAATTAAAAGCTTTACTAAGCTCTCATTAATTTTATATTGCCAATTTAATAATTTCTTTTTATTATATTATATTAATTTTCTTGTCTAGCCTTGACAAAATTTATTTGGCTTAATGAACTTTTATATTGTCGATTTCATAATTTATTTATTTTGTTTTGTTTTTAAGGCTAACTAAACTTACAATATTATTGTTTCTTAACAATACTGCCTACATTTTATTTTAATATTTTTGGAAACAAATCAAAATATTTCTTGGGCAGCCTAAATAAAAAAATTTTTTATTGTGCTTTACGTTGAATAGCTTTTAGTTAATTTAAAGGATATTTTATGATTTTACAGTCGTTAATATTCTTGATTATTTTCTTTATTATTAATTATCTCGTGTTGAAAATGTTATTAATTATATAATGTAATTTTATAATTATTAAATGGGCTTTTGTTCTGACAATTCATTCAATTATTTTAACATTTATATTTCCCATTTCGAGTTCAGAATACGTGACGATACTTAGTTTGGAAAAGTAATTTGTCATGGGCATTTTATTTTATTAGGGCTCTTCTTCTTCCCCTACCTCCCGTCCTGCCTTAATGACGGCTCTAAACAGAAGTCACATTTCGAGTGCTACCTTTTATGGAGTCGTGTGCTAGGTTGATCCCATGTTGAAGACGTCCCGTAGACAAAGCACTTCATAAGTGGGTCATGTTCGACATGTGAAGTGAAGTCCTTTATGGAGATTTAAGACTGCAGTCTTTGGTGGTATCCTGGAAACCTTTTTTTGCAGTCCTGCTTGAATGGGATATTTGGTGATATACAAAATTACGATTATTATTGATTTCATTTATTTTTAACACACTTAAGCGCTAAAACAGAAGCTTTTCTGATACTGTAAATAATGTATATAAAGTATGGTTAATAATTTTAAATTAATAATTAATAATTCGTTTTAATGCACTTACTGCATTAATTTTTCTTTGCTATAAAAGTATAGAGGTTAAATTTAGTATGACATAAAATTAAAAATGTGGCGATGAATATTAGCGCATATGTAAAAATTTCGTGATCACGTTATTTGGCCTGCGTTACCTATTTGCAAGTAAATATTATTATGTTTGATTTTTTTGATTGTTGCGCCAATAAAACTTACCTGTTATATTATTTCTTGTAGTATAGTGTAATTGATATTGCTATTGTTTGTTAATGAATCATTTCTTCAGACAATATTATTTGCGAACTCTAGTTTGCGAGTGCATTTAATTATGTATTTCTTTCTCCATTTTTTTTTTTTAATATTTTGCAATAATGAATTTTCTTATTTCGCCTCTTATAGAATTACTATAAAATACATTTTACGTTTGTATATATTTAAATGTGAATATATTTGTATATATTTAAATTCTAGGTTGCTTTCCTTCTACGTCCTATTCTTATAATATGTTATTGCGTAATCATTTAGTAATACGTAAGTTATTATTTCATTCCGACTAAAGCCTAATTCTTTTATATTAATGATTTATTTTTGCTTGGAACCAAGGTCCTTCAACAACGGAAGAGTTCTGTCTTTTCTCTAGCCTAAAGACAGTGGCGCCGGTTATGAACCACCCCTACTCTCCGGGATTATTGAGCTAGGGCACTAATTTACACGCTACATGGTTACTTGGATCCAGCTTAAGATTTTCCTAATTTTAAATGATTTTTAAAACTTAGTTTTTTGAAACTTTTTTTGAAACTCTAAGTTGAGTTTCTATTCTAAATATATATTTAAAAAAAAAAAAGCGTGATAAATTTTTGGCGCCCAACGTGGGGCCTGTAAACAAAGAAAGGACGTAGAATTTTGCGTAATTTACGTACATTTAGGTGATATATATATTTATTTTTTGCCTCTGGTAGGTAGGCTTTAATTGGTAAAGTGTGCATAATTTTTACTCTGTTTGTGGTCATTGATTGGTTCTCCTTGCTTTTCACGATGGATTACAATCTGCGAGTTGATTATCTTAAAAAGGGTATGCTTATTTATGAATTGAAGGTTAGAGGTATGCCAGCGGATGAGTCGATGACTGTTGACAGCCTTAGAGCAGCATTGCGTCCTCTCATACAATTAGAAAAGCAGAATAAAGCACTTCAGTATCCGCCATATAATCTAGAGTTTGATGAAGAGAAAGCTTATGTTCGAGACATGTTAACTAAAATCCAATCCGGCATTAAAAGTCTCACTGGCGAGAATGCTAAAAATAAATTCCAACGAAATGAAACACATTTAGTTCACCTACTCAAACGTGTGGATCGTATTCCTGTCGACAAGATGTCCCCAGAGAATGTTGATGCTCGTGCAGCTCTATTGGTCGAAATTTTGTCTACTTTGGATGGTTTGGACCAAACCGCTCGTAAGGATCCTAACCTTAGCGTATTGTTGGGTATTTCTACCGTCAACCTTGAGACTGGAGCCGATAAGGAAGATTCGGAGTCTGACAACTCTTCTGTCAGCAGCTTGAAAGCATCAGGCAATTCTACTCCTCATACGAAGCCATCTTTTACCGCTAAATTTCAACGAATTGAAAAATGGGGTATTAAATTCAGTGGAGATCCCAAGGGTTTGTCCGTCCATGGATTTTTGGAAAGAGTTTCCGAACTGAGCATTGCTCGCCATGTTTCTGAAAAAGAACTTTTTGAATCTGCAATCGATTTATTTGAGGGTAAAGCGTTGAACTGGTTTAGGTCTAATCGTTCTCGAGTTTCTGATTGGAAAGAATTGGCTGGGTTGATGATTCGTCACTTCGAACCCCCAGACTATAGATCTCGATTATTTAAGGAAATTTTGGAAAGAACTCAAGATCCCGCAGAGAGTATTGTAGACTACCTATCGAGTATGCATGCCCTGTTTAGGCGTTATGGTGGCATGACAGATGATGTAAAACTTGATATTATAACTCGTAATTTGGCACCTTTTATACCACCCAGTTGTCCGTAGTTAACTCATTAGAAGAATTGGAAGAACAGTGTTTGGCTTTGGAGTCTAAAAGTATCGTGCGGAACATTACGTCCCGCCCTCTCGAAAGAAGCATGGATTCGTGGAGCCTGATTTTGCCTTCGTGTCCGACCTTGGTGAGGCTTTGCCGTCTTGTTCTTCGCCTATTGGTATTTCAGAGGTTGGAAAATCCGATTCACGTGGCTATCGTAGTGGGCCCAAAGAACTTGTTTGCTGGAATTGTCAGAAAGCTGGACATCGTAGTCGAGATTGTCCCAATCCTAAGAAAACTCACTGTTTTCGTTGTGGTGCACCGAATGTCACCGTAAGGTCTTGCCCGAAATGTTCGAAATCGGAAAACGGCCCAAGGGAGAATCAATAAAAGGTCGTGAGATATCTCCTAACAGTCAAATATTATCGACCAATAATTTTCATGATTCTGATCTCTCTACTAAAGTTTTATTGGATTTTATAATTAGTCATGCACAAGGTGATGAACGACCCTATTTGGAGGTAACAATTTTAGGAAAAAGTATAAGAGGTTTACTTGACTCTGGAGCTACTAGAACCATTGTAGGCCTTCCAGGATATGAAATACTTAAGCAGTTGGGTCTTAAAATTATGGCTAGAGAAACTCGTTGTACTGTTGCTAATGGACAGACCTGTTCCAGTATTGGTTCTGTACAGGTACCATTTTGTTTGATGGGTAAGACTCGAGTTATAGATGTATTAGTGTTACCTGAGCTTTCTCATACTCTTATCTTTGGTGTAGATTTTTGGAAAAGTATGGACATTGTCCCCGATTTAAACCAGGATGTTTGGCATTTTGCAGAGAATACGGAAGTGGCCAATTTTTGTAGTATCCAGGATGAAAATTCGCTATTGGCTGAGCAGCGTGCTGCGCTAGATGAATTAATCACAAACAAATTGTCAGTTATGGGTACTGGACTAGGATTTTGCAAAGTGGCAGAGCACGTTATCGAAGTAGAACCGGGTACTAGACCTATTAAACAGAGATATTATCCGGTGTCACCTTATAAACAGAAAATAATTGACCAAGAATTGGACGAGATGTTAACGGAAGGAGTAATAGAGCCTTCAAAGAGTGCCTGGTCAAGTCCAATCTGTTTAGTGCCAAAAAAGGATGGTACCTATCGATTCTGCGTTGACTATCGCCAACTCAATGCAGTGACGAAGAAAGATGCATATCCTATTCCGTACATTTCAGCGATCTTAGATAAATTGAGGGATGCTCGATACCTAAGTTCTATTGATATTAAGTCAGCATTTTGGACCGTTCCATTGAGTGATTCTTCCAAGGAATATACCGCATTTACCGTCCCCGGTAGAGGTTTGTTTCAGTTCCGTCGTATGCCGTTCGGTCTTAGTAATTCCCCAGCTACCTGGCAGCGTATAGTTGATTCCATATTGGGTGCAGATCTTCAACCGTCAGCTATGGTCTACCTGGACGATATAATTCTAATATCACAGGATTTTGACTCTCATCTTCGACTTTTGAACTTAGTTTTGGACCGACTTCTCGAGGCAGGACTTATAGTGTCCCGAGATAAGTGTAAATTTTGTCGCTCAGAACTAAAGTACTTGGGATATGTCGTCGATCGTCAAGGCCTTCGACCGGACCCTGAAAAGGTCCAGGCCATAGTCAATATACCACCTCCCCGTAATGTAAATGAAATTCGGCGTTTTGTGGGCACAGCTTCTTGGTACCGACGTTTTGTGCCTAATTTTTCTTCCACTATAGCTCCATTAACCAACTTAACCAAAAAGAATGTTAGATGGTCGTGGGATCCCAATTGTGACCGTTCATTTAAGTCCATTAAGGAAGCTCTAGTTTCCGCTCCGATACTTACCTGCCCCGATTTTAATCGTCCCTTCGTTCTCCAGACTGATGCAAGTGCTTTTGGCCTGGGAGCCGTTCTTACTCAGGATTTCGAGGATGGTGAGAAGGTTATCTGCTTTTTATCACGTTCACTCACAAAACAAGAGATGAAACTCACCGTGACAGAAAAGGAATGTCTAGCCGTGATTTGGAGCGTCGAAAAGTTACGTCACTATTTAGAGGGAGTTCATTTCACTGTAATTACTGACCACCATTCGTTACTTTGGCTACATCGTCTTAAGGACCCTCAAGGTCGCTTAGCTAGATGGGCACTTCGCCTTCAACCTTACAATTTTACCTTGGTTCATCGACCGGGCAAGGATCATGTTGTTCCCGATTTCCTATCCAGATCAGTCCCCGTTTCTATAGAGTCCATTGAGACCGCAGACGTTAATGACCAGTCTTTTGTTTCATGTACGGATAGATGGTACAAAAATATGTTTATTCAGCTGGAAAAATATCCCGCTAAATTTCCAAGTTGGCGTTCGGAAAATGGACTACTTTACAAATACCTAAAATCTTGTCCTTCTGATTTAGCCATTTCCTCCAGTTGCTGGAAACTTGTGGTACCCAAAGACAAAAGACGGGAGATTCTCCATCGTTGTCACGATATCTCCGCTTCAGGACATATAGGCATATTTAAAACTTATTGGAAGGTCTGCCAACGATATTATTGGCCTAAAATGAAGAGTGACGTTGCAAAATATGTCAAAAATTGTAAAATTTGTGCTCAGCAAAAGGTAGAACAAAAAGCTCCCGCTGGTTTAATGGGTGGTCGTCCGTCTATTACTCAACCTTGGCAATGTATAAGTTTAGATTATGTAGGTCCTTTTCCTCGTTCACGTTCTGGTAATACTCACATTCTTGTTGTTAATGATTATTTCACAAAGTTTACGCTTTTATTTCCTTGCCGTTCTGCAACAGCTAAATCTCTGGTAAAACTAATAGAAGAGCGTGTCTTTCTTATGTTTGGTTCTCCGCAATTCCTGATGTGTGACAATGGCGTACAAATGAGGTCCAAAGAGTTCCAAGCTCTTTGTCAACGTTACCAAACGAAAATTTTCTATACAGCTAACTATCATCCACAAGCAGACCCTACGGAACGTTGTAATAGGGTAGTTAAAACCATGATCCGTTCTTATATCCAAAAGGACAATCACCGTACTTGGGATGAAAATTTAGCAGCGATTGCGTGCGCTATTAGAACGTCTCGTCACGAATCCACTGGTTACAGTCCATATTTCCTGAACTTTGGAAGAGAACATCACCTATATGGACAAGATTTTGACAACGATGTGTCTGAATCTAAATTGGATATTGACAGTTACGTAAAAAATAGACAAGAGTCTTTTAAGAAATTATTTATAAAAGTTCAAGAGAAAATCCTATCTTCTCGTATTAAGAATCAGACAAGATATAATTTGCGAAGACGTGCCATTGACTACGTACCGGGTCAGCACGTATGGAGAAAGAACAAAACTATTTCAGATGCTGTAAATTATTATAGTGCCAAATTAGCCCCTACCTATGTTGGTCCATTTTTAATAAAGAGGAAAACTGGATCTTGCACCTATGAGCTTGAGGACGAATCAGGTCAAAATAAAGGTATCTGGCACGTTCAGGACCTAAAGTTATATAGTCCATCGGACACGAGAGACGATGAATGATAACGGCAGCTATTTGTGCACACGAGTATCGAGATGTTTGGTAATTATATAGTTCATTTGTCAAAATTTTCTTGGTTATTTTTTTTTGCCGTTTATATGATTAAGTTTCTTTTCGTATCGTTAGGATTATTTCCCGCACGGGGTAGCAAAATCTGTAATTTTTTGCTTGGGGAGTAACGCTCCCACAGCCGGAGTTTGTCCTTCTGGGCCAGGACATCCAAGAATCTCCAGTCCAGAGGTTTCTTTTGAGAGTCTCTCCTAATAAGAATTTTATTGCGTTGTATTCTTTTATTGCGTTGTATTCTTTTATTGCGTGGTTATCTTTAGAGCGTGGTTTTTATGTAATCGCGTGGGTTTATATTTGATATATAGCTCGGTTCTTAACATTGCGAGTTCTTTTTTTATCGTCGTTCAACTTCTTCTAGGAAGTTTCACTTATTCCGAAGAAGAGGGAGTT
>JACEGR010006230.1:0-63279 GCA_014170235.1 Listronotus bonariensis
CATGCTCTTGCCAATCACAAAAATATTCCTGAAAACATGCAGTTTTTGTTATAAATTCTAAGCAAAATATTTAATTAATTAATTACTTAATAACTTTATGTTTATTACACATTAACTTACATAATTATCGTGAAAACATCCGTTAACTGCCTATTCTTTTCGTAAAAAACTTGACAGGTTAAAAATGTGTTAGAAATTGACAAAAAACGTTTTAAGGTCATCTAGATATCCATGAAATACCCTGCTTGTTCATTTTTTCAGTCAAATATAACAAGTAGGTTCAGGTATGCGGTTATATTTGACTGAAAAAAATGAACAAGTAGGTTATTTCATGGATATCTAGACTACTTTAAAACGTTTTAGGCCAATTTCTGACAGATTTCAAACCTGTCAAGTTTTTTTACGAAAAGAAAGGCAGTAAACGGATGTTTTCACGATAATTATATAAGGTAATGTGTAATAACCATAAAAGTATTGAGTAAGAAATATTTTGAATATAATTTATAACCTCAAAACTGCAAAATTTTTGTAATTGGCAAACGTATGGTTACGGTTAAATAACCCTAGGGTTATATAACCTATAGGTTAGCATCATACCACTGATTGTTATTATTTTGGTGTATATCTTAAAACACAAAAAAACATGGCCTATTAGTTTATCTTATTATAATTTATATACTTTTTAAGTCTTTACCAATCGTTAAGTTTGACAATACTTTTCACAAAGAAAATACTGATTATGATTAAAATATGAAAATAGGTTTTATTAAAAAAGTAATATTTATAAAGTCCAACTTTTAAGAAAGTTGGACTTTATAAATATTACTTTTTTAATGATTATAAATAAATTACAGTTTTAAAAACAAAATTTTAAGGCAAAGAAGCAAAATCTACTGGACTTTTGTAAACATAATGGGTAAAAACTTACTTGACCAAACGGCAAAATAAATAAAATAATTTGTTGTTGTTTCTGTGCTACTCATTTTGTAAAGTCAATGTAGGTACTAAGTCTATGAAAGCCTTTATGAAGAACAAAGACTCTTTTCAGACCTACAAAAATTTTGGAAAATGTATTTAAATGTTTTTAAAAAGATTATTTATTTTAGATAATTTTATGTATTTTTTGTGATTAATATGAGTTTTAAAGGCAATAAAGTGCTAAAATATTGAAATGAGACGTCAGCTTGATTAAATAAATATTCCGGAATATAAAGAAATTAGGTATATATATGTTTACTTGGTGATTTGTAAATACACTACTCAAAACAATTATCGCATATGCTCGATTAACTTTAAATCGCCCCGTATGATGTGCTGTTGAAAGGGAGTAGTCAAATTTGTGATTATAAAATATCAGAAATGGGTAAGGGTATAAATTATTAACAAATGAGATTTCTCCCTTTTAACAGCACATTATACAGGGCGATCAAAAATTATTCATTTTTCAATTTTTTTATCACCCCGTAGGATTTATTGTTTACAGTGAAAAACAACGGTTATTATAAAGTTACAGCTTCACGTTTTCTTAACATTTTATTTTTGTAATTGTCTTAATAACTTAATTATTGAAAGAGATTTGGCCATTTAAATCAAAGCATTTTTGTATTAAAGCTTATGAAAGAAATCGAGCATATGCGATAATCCCTTTTAAAACAAAATAAAAAACACATTTAACACATGTAACTGTCCCACACTGTATATGGTTGGTTATTATAATGTGTTAAATGTGTTTTTATTTTGTTTTAAAAGGGATTATCACATATGCTCGATTTTTCATAAGCTTTAATACAAAAATGCTTTGATTTAAATGGCCAAATCTCTTTTAATAATTAAGTTAGTAAGACAATTAAAAAATACAATGTTAAGAAAACGTGAAGCTGTAACTTTATATTAACCGTTGTTTTTTACTGTAAGCAATAAAGCCTACGGGGTGATAAAAAATTTGAAAAAATGAATAATTTTGATCGCCCTGTATAATGTGCTGTTAAAGGGAGAAATCTCATTTGTTAATAATTTATACCCTTACCCATTTCTGATATTTTATAATCACAAATTTGACTACTCCCTTCAACAGCACATCATACGGGCGATTTAAAGTTAATCGAGCATATGCGATAATTGTTTTGAGTAGTGTATTATATATTTGGATTTTTAAAACTGTATGTACGAATGGACCAAAAGTTTAATCTTTTAAAAAAGTCGTGTATGGCAACGGCTTTTGTTTCTTAAAAGAAATAAACAAAATTCACGTGGAGAATTTTGTTTTGTACAGGAGCTCCAAAAGAACAAAAGTGTGCAAATGGACCAAGAGAAAGAGAAAACTGCCTCTATTTTTATTAATTAGCAAAATGTCAAATACAAAAAAAATTGAATAAGGATTCCAAAGCTAAAATTTTATATGAAATTACCAATTTTTTTTGTCATATTTTATTATTTATGTTTTACACCTTTTTATCTAATCTTCCTGGTTTTAATAAACTTATTATAAATTAGTTAAATTTATTATTAAAGTTTTTAAATATATTTAAATACAAAAATGTAAAAATAAAGTTAAAAGGTGTGACATAAATAAATAAAAATATGATACTAAAAAAATGTTTATTTTATATGTTATTTTCGATATGGGATCCTTATTTAATTTTGAAAAGCTTTTTTCTTACATTTTGCTGAATTATTAAAAATAAGGGCAGTTTTCATTCCAGTCCATTTACACATTTTATACTTTTTAGAGTCCCTGTACAAAACAAAATTCTCAAAGTAAATCTTGTTTTTTAAGAAGCTAAAACAGTAGTCATACATGACTTTTTAAAAAATTTAATTATTTGTCCACTTGTCCTATTACAAGGTCCATCTGTGGACATGTAACAAAGGTACAATAGCACGTTGTACCTATTTACACTCCTGTACCTATTAATTTTTTTAACATTTGCCTATATGGTACATTTTTCCTGAAGGAGGGGGTGCTGGACGCGTCTGGGGGCCCGGTCCCCCGTAGTTATGCCGGTGTTAGTTTGATAGGGATCACTCTTTTTGTAACATAGACTAAAGCGTTTGTGGTTCGCCTCCTTGTAGCCTAAGAACTAGGTACCATAATATGGTACTATTATGTGTCTGGTTTTTAAGTATAATTTTTAAAACAACGCAGTAGTGCTGGTACCTAGGTTATTTAAATAACTCGTTAAAGAACTACAGCCCCTTAGCTATCTCCAATGAAGATAGAAAAAAAAGAGAAACAGTTGTCTTACGCCAAGCCACTAAATAATTGCATACATTAAGACATCGATAAGGGAATAACAGGAGATTTCGCGCAGAAAATGATGACGTCGGTGGCTTCTTTATCAAACGCGCGGACCCTACCAACGGTGTTCAGCGTTGCTTATCTACACCAGCGTTTTTCAATATTTTTTATGACGCGAACCCCTTAATAAGAAAAAATATTTCTCGACCCTCCGACCCATCGCTATTCTTCATGTTATTGTGTAACAAACATGCAAAACACATAACATTTTTATGCATATCATAACAATGATTTGAATATAAATACATTTTCTTACATCGAATACACCACCAATTGATAACTAAAGCAATTTTGGAACATAGATACGTATACAACCAATGAAAGAAATTTGCAGAGCACCTGCCTTAAATACTAAAGGTGATTGCTTGTGCAAAGTACTGACCAGAGTCATTAAACTACAGGCTTATTTTTTTAATAAGTATATTTTTTATCAGGCCAAATTTTTCAGAGAGGAATGAAAATGTCACTACTGCAAAAGATAAAATCTATAGTTCTACAAACAAAATTGACTTATGGTCATCCCATATAAATAAAAAAATCGAATCATTTTTGCCACCACAGTCTGTAATTGAAAAAGTCGATTATGGGATAAAAATCAAAACATATACCTGATATGAAAATGATGTTAAATTATCTGAAAGAAAAACTATGTCAATACTTCTTTGTGCATGAGATATCGAAAAACACCGAGCAATGGTGGATCTTAAATCTGTTTTTACTGTAGCTGTAAATGACAAATTTGCGAAGAAACCTTAAAGAAAACCTTTTCGAATTATTTGCCAATAAGATGTTACACTTCGAATTCCAGCCTACTAATTAACTACTAAGACCTTGAAGGGTTTGAATCTATTTGCTACCTTATATTTATGCGAGTTGACATTTTCACCAATGGCCCAAATAAAAAGTAAGGAAAGAAATCGCTTAAATTTGGAAAACAATTTAACTTTTAATGTAGGAAAAACGGATCTACGGGCCTTTGCATTAGGATGGATAAGTAGTAGAATTTTTTTATATTATTTCTATTAACATAAAAATGTTTACAAGTATATTTCTTTGGATAAACATATTTTAAAGAAAACTTTTTTAAACTTGAGTGATTTTTTTCCACATCAAGAAGATCTCTCGACCTCTTGCGACCCCCCTACAAAGATTTGCGACCCCCAAGGGAGTCGCTACCCACAGTTTGAAAAACACTTATCTACACTTACCTTATGAAAGCAGTGGGTTTATTGTTAAGGACAATAGTAGCAGATAGTTTATTCTATTCCACTTCAATTTTTAGGCTAATAAAGTATTTTAAAGAAAAATATTATAATAATATGTAATCCATAATTAAATTAGCGACGATATATTAGACAAGATCGTTTTTATAACCTTTTCCCATTTGGGTAAAATAAATCACAGCATTTTTTCTTTAAAGGTTAATAACATTGCCACAATAAAATCCTTAATAAAATATATACATATTTAATATTTTACCCGTAGGTACATATGTGTACGTTATTAAATACACAGCTTTATTTATACAAAGTAAATTATGATATAGCAACCAAAACTCATTATTATATTGCATAATAAGGTTTAATATGTCAATATCTCTAAATCGACTTTTTTCTTTTAATAAAACGTTACTTTTTTTAAAATTAATTTTTATTTAACTGCATATTAAATAAAGCTGAAACACCCTCGGACAAACAAAAATGTTCAAATTTATTCTCAAATAACTTTTTGGTGTCCTGGCCAATTTCAAATAACTTTTAATCCAGTTGTTTAGTAGTAACTTTAACACTAGAATATACATACATATTAGGTTTGTTCCAGCAGGCTGTCAGAAATGTTGGCAACCGTTCGGATTCTGCGCACGTCAAATTTTTCGTTCCAGCAGTGCCATGTTTTTAACATTATACAATTGTTTGTTGTTCCAGCAGTAGTTTTAAGATGTTGGAAAAATGTTGAAAACAGCTTAAAAAGTTTGCAAACTTTCCTCAAACATTACTGACAATTTTTAACATAACCTTTTTTGTATTGATGTTTAAGCTACTGCTGCTTATATACTTATACGCCTTGTTTATTTTTCATTCCAGCAGAAAACTGTTGCCAACATTTCTGACTAATCTTTGTAACAATTTTTGAGTTTTATGATTGTTGCTAACATGTTTCCACCATTCTGCTGGAACAAACCTATTATAAACAGTTTGAGCTGGACGTAGACGTATAATTTGCATTTTTCTTATCTTGATCGTAAAGTAAGAACTATAACTGAAAAAATAAAGTTTTGTAAACCCCTATAATCAAAAAAGCCTTTCTTTGTAAAAAAATTAATAACCCTACAAATCCTAAAACAAGTTTTCTTGAAAAATGGGGGTAATGCTAGAAAGCAAAAAACATACTTTGCCCTATATTTGCTTATTTACTGTCTGCATTATAATAAACAATTGTCAAATTTATTTAAAATAGATTAACCTAGAAAATCCACTTCATTGTTTTGATTTGACGCACAGCATAGGTAAATGACAAAAAAAATATTATTTTTTAAATTATTAAACAAATATTTACCTTTACTTTATTACAATAGCCGTAACTTTTAGAGTAAACATATATTTTTTATTTAAATAAATACCTAGTTATCTAAGAATTGCTTAGGTTATGTTAATTTTAATTTTTTTATTAAGCAAAAATAATTTACGATATTATGTTTTGCTATTTTAGATATAAATTGACTGTTTACGGTTTTAAAATATATTCATTGCCTCTTACAATCGCCACTTCTTATAGGTAAATATTTTAAGTTCTTATCTTTTAAATGGCTCTCCTTTCCCTCAGTTAGTAACTTATGTATAATACACAAAACTATCCCTAATAAAAAGTAAAAAGTAAAACAAAAAGATCCTCTTAAACCAGTGGCGTAGCGTGCCTTAGAGGGGCCCCGGTCTAAAAAAAATTTGAAAAAAAAGTCCCGACTTTCCAAAAACATATTATTTTATTTACACACATTTGGGGGCCCCTATAGTCCCCACTTTTCCCCAAAAAATATGTGAAGACAAAAAAAGGCCCCACTTTTCAAATACCCTGGTTTTCTTATTTGAACTATTTCAGCTTTATGTCTTTTCTACCACTAATTTTTGCTTACACATATTTGGGGACCTCTATACGCCGGGGGCCCTGTATCATTAATACGGCTAATACGGCGGTTGCTACTCCCCTGTCTTATACATTTTTAAATAAATTCAGTTGTTCAAACACAAGTGCTTATTGTTTTAATTTACCACCCCTTGAAGCTGTAGTATTTGGAGCTTTATACTACAGTTTTAACTTTTATATTTTAATTGTTTATAGGTTACATAATGGTACATTTAAATAAACTAAGTTTTAAAGACATAAGACTATTTGCCAAGTTAAGCTAACAATTCAAAATTAAAATAATAATAGAACTTTTAGGGCCGCGTTTTATGCTCTTTAAACTTATGAAAATGTAGGTTTTTTTGACTTATGGTAATAATTTTGCAAACTCTTTTGTCCGTATTCCTATATTTAAGAAATAACGAGTTTTTGTCTTGTTTCGTCTCGCGGCCGAGAAACAAAGGACTAGTCGTAACATGAATGGCCAAATTCATATACATCATCTACAAGAAACATTGTAAACATTTGTTGCTATTTCTGAATAAAGGGTGGTCCAACAAAAGGCAAGATGGTAATTGTACATAAAACAAAAATATTGGCCATATACTTGTCAGGACTTCGGTGGCATTTCCAATCCAACGGTCCATATTTTCAATGACTCTGAGACATAACTAAGTTTCAATTAATGTCGTTTATGTACCGAACTAACGGATTCCTTGTAGATTCGTTAAAAAGCAAAATTGCCGCATATGGGCAAATTAGAGTGCAAGGGTGATTGTAGAAAATCTGATGCATCTACAAAAAGTGACTGTTTCGTGCGTTTTATGGGCTGTCGGCGTCATCTGGCCGCAAATTTTCGAAAATGGGATGTGCCAAGCAGTTACTTCTTATTCTTGTAGCAAGAAGTTAAAAATATGGACCTGGAGGATATGTAGTTTCAACAGAGTGGTAACACTTGCCACTATCAAAATTAATTTAAGACCAAAGGGTTAAGTAAATTCGGCACATTAAGAACATTGAACCCCAATTATTCTTTCATCATAATAAAAAAATATATTTATTTTTTAAAACTTTGTGTTTTATTTACAATTTACAATTATTATTATGGTGCGTTTTAGTTGGACCACCCTTCAGTTTATTTTGCAGTATAATTAAAGATTCGTATAAAAAGCGACCTGCACCCATACTTTTATTTTTAAAAAGATTTTATGTGTTTTCCTTGAGCATTTTCCCGTTATTTGACATTAAATTTATCAAACTTTGCATTTGACGAAAAAGCTTACCATTAACACGCCGTGTGTTGGTTCGTTTTGGTTGAAAGGGCATCGCCAGGGGGGCAAAGGAGTGCAGCTGCCCCCCTAGAGATTCTAAAAAGTTGCCAAATGTAAAGCAATCAATGTCCCAATTCATTGTCTTTGCTTGTTTGATCGACCATTCTCGTACGATGTCAGTCGATAATCTTACTAAAACTTGTGAAACTATTTGTCATTTTTTTATTTACCAAACATTAAAAATAAAGTCGAGCTTTGGAAACAATTCTGGCATGATAAACCAAACCAAACAGATGTAACCGTGGTGAATAATATAAAAGAAGCAAAACCCTTCTTTCCCGAGCTGGAAAATCGTTAAAAACTTTGATCGCTCTTCCGTGCACAACGTATACTGTAGAGTGTAGAGCGATCATTTAGCAGCCTCAGAAGACAAAAAACCTGGCCACTACCTGGCTAAGGAGCACTATGGGTGGGATCGTCTCAATGGTTTGGCTAAGATGAGTGTACACAGAAAACTTATTTATGAAAACTTAAAAGGTTTTTTAGATTAAAGTGGTTGAGAAGTTCACAAAAATCCCAAAAAACTGTTTTTTCATTAACTTAATCAAAAAATATTCACTCTACTATTAAAATCTCGTCATTACAAAACAAATCACTTCTGTACACTTATCTAAGTTAAAAAAAAATATGTTTTTATTATATTTTCCGAATAAATGTAATAACTTATTTACATGGTTTATTTATTGTACAGTCAAAAGGCTCGTTTATATTTAGACGTTAGACTTTTGTTATTATAATCGCCGTAGTTGTAAAGCTCGTACTACAAGTAGAAATCTTTAAGTACTCTCGATTTTTATTAAAAATCCTACTTTTCTCATTTTCCTTATCAACTGCTCCCCCTCCCCCTTAGTCATCAGCTGGCGACGCCCTTGATTGGTTGTAGAAAAATTATAATAAAACAACTTTGTTTGTCTTTTAAAAACCTAAAATTTCGTTTTTTGCTGTCTGCCGTCTTTTTTTTTCAAAAAATTGTTAGTTTTAATAGCGAATAACTTAATAAATATTAGTTCTACAAAAAAATGTAAAATCCATTTTTTTTTATTTAGAATAACTGTTTTGATCGATTTCTCTGGGGGTGGCAACCACTCTTAGGGTTTTGGCGCCTTTCGGTTTGATAAAGATTTTGATCCTTGGGCTATTTCCTACCTTTAGTTAAAATTTAAAGTCCATCCATGCAGGACCAGAGAATTGCCAATCTGTTTTTGAGCTTTATTTTCTGTACGATATAGTTTTTATAAAATTGTTTGTTAATGAGAGGTGTTTTGTAACAATATTTATTAAGAGGGAATTTTAGGAGGTAGAAAGCAAAAATCCTATATCAATTTTATTGACATAAAAATAACTTTAATAAGCTACTAGTAACTGATGTAACTTTTAAATAAAACATAATATTTTGTACCTATTGTGCGTAAAAAAAACGTATATTTTATAGAAAATAATTAAGAAGGCTTTTAAGATATCTGAGTTTAAAAATCCTTTCCTGTATGGCCAGGTTAAGCTTAAAAGAGTGTTTTAGAATAAAATGCCATTTTTTTAAGAGCGACTCCTTAGGCGATTTTAAGAAGAAAAGCTGGAACAAACCTTTGTCTTAAATATCCAAACTTTAAAGATACAAAGTGGTAAAAAGCTCATTTCTTTAAAAAAATTTCACCCTGTATTTCAAAAATTAAGCCCTTTAAGACAAAGATTGAATTAAACTTTTTTATTACTTAAAGATTAATAATTTTATTCTATAAGACCCTGTAAAACCTAGACTTTATTATTTAAAAAGTGATTTTTTTAAATCCAGATATCTCAAAAACAGCAAATATGTTTGATTAAAATATTTTTAAAAAAGATATTTCGTTTTTAATATGTCCAAGATACCGAATGTGGCACCCTCATGCCAAAAGTAGCTTTAGTGATACCTTTTATAAAAATTTTATTCGATCACGATATTTTATTGCCCTATTCAAAAGTTAAGGCGGATAAAAATGTTAACAACTATATGTACCAATTGAAGCTAAACTTCAAACGCTGGTAACTCTATAACCACTTGGCCCATTTTTAAAAATAAGACGGTGATAAGTATAAAATAGAATAGCATCTAAAACAAGCTGTTTTATGACCCTCCTTTTATTAGAAAAAAAAGTTGCTAGTGCGCCCGGTCACGTGACCAAAATTAATTTATTAGTTCAAGTGACAACCTAATTTTACCCATTGACGATATTCAGTCACATTTAAAAGAAAAGGGAGGGGAGGGACCTTTATATCCTCATAATATTTTAAGGTATTTTTCAAAACTATTAATTTAAATACAAATTTTAGCAACTAAACCCCTTAAATTGTAAATGTTTTAATAAATTGGTATTTCCAATCATAAATTAAATTTAGGCCAACTTTTGAACATCTGGCCCTGTGCATTGGTTTTCTTCTTATAACTGAGCAATGCTGTCTTTTTAAAATCTATTGTTGCCAAACCATGTTCCTTTTTATTGCCAGATCCAAAAGTCTTTAAATTTTCTTCCAACTTTTTTAGTGCTGATTTAAAAGTTTTTCTAGGTAACTTAAAAAAGTTCTATATATCAAATTATACCAAAATCATAACTAGAAAAGCGTAATAAATTTACATCCGCCTGACTTTTTGTTCTTTAGCGTATAAAAATAAAACAATAACCGTTTGTTTGTTTCCTTCTGTAATATCTGTATCCTTCATTAGAATGATAAAACGTAAGATAGAAAATCTTTTAAGATATACAGGGTACGACAAAAGGTATGATTTTGTTCTATGGAATACCCTATATATTAAATAACCACTTAAAATATAATACAAAAATACCAAATTTAATTTATCTATATTTAATGGTTTTGGAAAACGGGCAAAAGAAAATATTATTAGGCATTTATTGCCATAATAAACCTAGGTAATCGGAAATAAAACTTATTCTTTAGATTTGGATTGCTATATTTCCGAAACTAATAAAGTAACATTAATTAATGTAATATTTTATAGAAGCTCTTTTAAAGATCCTTATATTGGTGATAAAATATACAGGGTGTTCTATTAAACAAAAAAAAACATTGTGTTCGGTACATCCTAAGGGATGATAAAAATCTGATAACTGATTGAGAAAGTACAGAATCAACCAACCAAACTGATATTTTTATCTTTTATGTTAGATAAAAAATAAAAAGTTATTGGAGAAGTAAATTTATAACTTGACACCCGGTATATGTATAAGGCCCTACCAATAAATAAATAGTAATGGAACTGTTTCGTTATATCAGTGTAAATAAGTAAGTAGCTTGAAATATAAAACAATAAAGACTATATGTATTTGTAAATATTTACTAAAAATAATTTTTAGTGATATCCTATAAAAACAAATTTAATTTGTGTGAGTACCTACGGGTTATTATAAAGTCAAAAAGCTCATTAAAACGGAAGTGGAAATACATGATATGCGATTTAGTTCCACGTAAATATTTGTGTCATGGGTTTATTGATGGTAATTTTTAATCTGTTTGCGTATCGATGATTAGAAGAGTCGTGTCGATAGCAAAATAGTACAAGAAGAGAATTTTAATACCTTTTAAGATGTCAATTAATATTCTCTGCGACATATACCTTTTAAATATGATTCATTACTTTATTGTTTAATAAATTTATTATAATGTTGTACGCTGACGTTTTGCAATTATATTTATTTATAACAACAAATAAAATTTTAATGCAGTTTGTCATTACTTTTGCGAAGACGTGCCGGTATTAGGGACATTTTCATTGTGACTTATATTGCGGTTACCTCTTTAATTGACTTAATTAACTTTTAACAGTATGAAAATATTAATTGTTAAGTTATTTTAATAGGACTTTATACAAATTGTAATACTTTAAACGAGGTTGCGTAATGCCTTATTTTGTAAAACCATTATGATTTATTTGGTGAAACTACATATATTCAGAATAATTTTTCTTCTTATTCTATAATGATTTTTCTCTATTATTTAACTTTATATGTATACAGGATGTTTCAGAACTATAAGATTAAATTTTTCGGGGATATTTAGTTCAACAGTAGAAATTAATTCCATGTCCGGAAAAGTGTCACTACGGCACTACGGCACTATGGCCCTAGGAAGCGTTAAAATTTAGAAAGACGATAAACTGCCTTAATAGAATTTAATGCATTTAATTATTGCCTTTTGTACATGATAATATTACAACAATTATTAACTTAAAAAATTATAAATAAAATTATAAAATAAAAAAACGATTAATAAATCAAAAATATAAAAATTAAATTTTTTAACATTGACATTACCATTAATATTTTAAAAATTAAAAATTGTGTAAAATTAAACAAAAAGTCAGTTGCGTACTTTTCTTTTACAATAGTATTGGCTATGGTGCCCACTTAGACGCCACTGAACCTAATAATCCTAATCTAGGCAAAGCTTTACAGGCGCCTTATTACACTAAATAAGTGAACTAAAAATAAACATTGCCAAAAATCTTAACATATTTTTTCGTGTTTTGCATTAAAACTGAGAATTTACTGATTTTGAAAATTTTAATAAATTGGCATATCGAGGGACACATCGCAGTACCTCGTACGTACAAAAATAAAATTTTTGCAAGTAGAGTATGGATTATTTTGAAAATTCCACACCACTGTCTTTCACCAATTATATATGTAGTTTTGGTTGCATTAACATGAGTATACACACAAGTATTTATCGGATTTTTTTCTCCTACCTAGGGTATCCTGGAGCGAGTTAAAGTGGAAATTTTTTGACATAATCATTGAATTTGTGTTAATGTCTGTCATTCACATACATATTTTTTTTATCTATGGACAAACCACGAAGTCTAAAAGCCTAAATACTAACGTACCGTGGGTGTCTTAAGCGAGGTTAATAATTAAAGAACATGTTATTTTGTACCAGGTGTAGTATTTTAGACGTAACATAATATGAAATAATGTAATGCTTTAAGCCCCTAAATGATAATTTTAAACAACTACACTTAGTAAAATAATATCATAGGACTGAAGTAGTAGACATAAGTAAAAAGCAAACCTAAGCAAGGTATAGGTCTAAAAAAATTTAAATTAACTATTTTTACCAACTGTAGTAATATAACTTTGATAAAAATAAACAATGATAAGCTCCAAAATTACATATATTTGCAACTACAATTGGTAAAATAAAAAATATTTATTTTATGGTAAAATTTTAAAGCTTGTGTTAAAGTTACAAACATCAAATTTAAAAGAATATTATTTAAAACAAATTTAGTGTGAACTTTTCTTACCGAATACCACAAGTGCTTAAATTCTTCCGAAATTTTTTTCTGGGCCACGAATATTTTAAGAAAATTCTTCCTCGCCTGCGGCTCGGGATAATTTTCGAAATATTTGTGGCCTTGAAAAAAATTCCGGAATTAAATTTAGCACTAGTGGTATTACAAGTGAAAATATATTTTTAACTTACAACAATTATTCTTAACGAAAAACCATATTCTTGCTCCAAGAAGTTACGGCGATTTTCAGGAAAACTAAAAAACTTTAGCCAAGACAGAGTAATATTCTTAGTCTCTTCTCAAAACAAATTTGACTTTAAATAAGCACGTCGACAAAATGTTATCTACAATAAAAACATTAAAATTCTTAGGTTAAAAAATCATATTTAAAATACCGAAATTATTTTTATGCTTTAACTAAAAGATATTTTTAAGAATATAATTTACTAATAGGAAGAATAATTTTTTCGTTATACTGCATAAGTAAGCAGTTTTGGTACAACGGCGAGTAGTAGAATAACAAAACAAGCAGATTAATCACGCATGTTTACATGTCGGGTTTTAGTTGGATTGTCTCTTTTCCTCACATTGCCTATGTGTTATATTATTTTATATATTATATACAACTTACAACGTGTCTTAAGCAAAGTGATATGAATTAGGCCATTTCTTTCTAGTGTGTACGTTGCAATATAAGTATGTCTTTAAAGGGTCTGTACAAAACCGCTGTCATAGACTCCTTGGGCAAAAATACAACGATCTAACGCAATTTGCGTCGAAAAGTTAGTCATTTGCGAGGTACCAAGTGTCAAAATTTTAATTTTATTTAACTTATTTTTAAATATTTCAAATGATTTTTTTTGGTGAAATTCGATATAAGGGGTTTTCTAACGTAAGGAATAGAAGTTCACTCATATTTTTCATCTAAAATGTAGAGAAAAGAGGATCAGTAAGTCAGATACCTTTTTCCTTGGTATACTATAATTCTAGTAGATATTTTTTATTGTCCCATATTTTGTTTTTGCACGAAAAAGATATATCTGATAAATATCGCTACTAGTAACCGATTTTAAGATTGTTTATTTCACATAAAAATTTACTTTACGCTTTGTTTAGGCCACCTGGGTTTCTCTAATAGGCTAATATTACTACAATTTTCTTACGCCAAAATACAACGAGTGCGTTGCCTTAGTTGAAAACTTTTAATTGTGAGACTGAGTGTTTTTAAGTATCTTGCAAACCACCAACCTTTCGACTTGGTAAGGTAAATTGCATAAGATGTATTTTGGCTCAAAGAATTTGTAGTATCTTTTATACATACCTTAAGGACACTACAAGGTGGCCTTAACAAAACGTGAATGAATGTAATGGCAAACTTTGGTATGGAATATCTGAAATATCTTAAAAACAGTTGCTCGTAGCGACTTTTTTGTGCAAAATATATAAAATAATAGAAGTTCCATATTTAAATTAAAATTTACCGAGTCAAAAAGTTATAGCACTTTGAATCTAAACAAGGGACTGCAGGTGACTCCTCTATATTTTACTTCAAAAACATTAGCATATTTCGATTCCCCACCCTAAAAAACGTTTTCATACTGAATTTTGTGGAAAACAGTAAATTAAGTATTTAAAGATAACTAAAACTAAATAAAAACTTTGACACCCCGTATCTTGCAAACGAGAAAATCTTCGACAAAGGTAAAATACGTTAAGTATATCATTATATTTTGGTCTAAGGAATTTGTGGTAGTATTTTGTACAGATCTTTTAAGTATAAATTTTGGAGGACAGACATAAAATACTACTTAATGCTATTAATAACTAATTTATTTTTAATAATATCACATTATTAAAAGACACATGGTTTCTAAATCATATTTTGCAAGAAAATAGAGTTTATTATTTAAAAGTTACGCGGTACAAAAATTAAATATAATTAAATGAAGAGTAAAAATGCTAATTGATCTAAATATCAAAAAATATATTTTTTTATCTAACAATATGTTCTGTGTGGCAGCCCCTAGATTCCACTTGAAAAGAGCTAATATTCTTATTTCACATTAGCTATTGCAAACGAAATCTAAAGTTGACGCCGCCCGTACACACAAAAATTCTAGTCTATATCCAAAACTAAAACCTATTCTTGATGGAATTATCTTTTAACACCTGAAAGTCATTTTTTGCCTACAGTATTAAGACAAGAAAAACTTTATCTTATTTTTAAAAACATGTCCGCTTTTAAATTTAAAACAAGTTTTTTGTTTAATTAATGTAGCTTGATATCTAATCAGCGTAGCTTTCCAGTGACGAAAATTTTCGTACTTCACGCTCCAGGGCTTGAAGCTCTTGATCTGCTATAAAAAGTTAGTCACTGGAACGCATCCTTAGACAAGGAAAGAGAGATAACTTTAAGAAATTTTAAAATTTCGTTTTTTTAAACTTTCTTGGCTTTATAATAATAATCTCATTTTAATATCTCATTCCATTTTAAACAAATAATTTTAAAAATCCACCCTTAACCATAAAAAAACACGTTTGAAGCACAAAAACCAAAAGAGGGGCTGGTGCCTGAGGGGCAAGGGAAGTTCAGGTGCATAACACTTTCCGTCACTGGAACGCCATAAAGTAGAACGAAATGCTCCTGAGCTACTCGGGAGCGCTCTATTGCGTCATGGTAAGTCTTACATAAGGAAAAATATTATTTTCAAATAAATTTTACACTCATTTTATTTTAATTACTTTTGCAGTTGTCTCAAGAATACTTTGGCTGACATTAATCAATTGTCCAAAAATTTACCCAAGTGTAACTTTTTTTACCCAAAGCCACTAAATTATCGACCTAATATTGGCTATACTTGGATCAAAAGTGCGGGAAAGAACATACGGATACAGGTTTTGATCAGCTATTTTTTCCATGTAGAGCCCGTGTTTTTCTTCTTTAGTCAGTGTAATTGTTTTGCGATTATTAATTTAAAAATGCAAATCAAAAATTTTCTTTTAGAGTGGAATTTGAGCTATTTAATTCCTAAACTTAAAGGTAAGTAAGTAACTAAATAATATACATATTTTTGTGTATAATTACTTTTAATTTAATTTACGTAACATGGTAAGCTAAATTTATCCATAACCTAGTAGGTACTGATCTTGTTTTAATATTTTTTATTTTGGTATAATAATTAATATTAGGGCGTCTTCTTTCTTACGAGCAATAAATGTTTTGTTTATTTTTAAATGTTTTTCTTTTATTTTGATCTTAGACTTGGTAGCTATGTAAAATAAATTTATAAAATTTACCCAAAAACATACGCTAGGGACGTTCTTTAAAAAACACTTGTCTTACGATTTTTTTAAAGTTCGAATACACATACTTAAAAGTGTTCTTTATATACAGTGTGTCTACTTGAGTTCGCACCATATGGAAAACTCTTTTATTATTAATTTCATGAAAAAAGAATAAATGTATAAAATGTTTTGATATTTTGAAAAATAAAGGTAGTTTCATCTTGAGCAAAATTCATATTTTTTGATATACCTCATATACCACTTTCAAAAATTAATATCTAATAATTGCATTGTAGGTTTGAGACCATGCGGAATTTTTTAAATAAAACAATTTTTATCGAAAAATTATAAGTAAAAAAGATTTTTATATGATGCGAACTTAAGTAGACACGCTGTATAATAAATAATAGGAGTTGCTGTAAATGAAAAAATACTATAAGTAATATTATTATACTTTTAATTTTAGGTTTTTAGCATCAGACATACTCTTTACAGCTTTATTAATTTTATTACTTGCTCTTTTTTGATGAAATCTGCCATTCTTTAATTACAAAGTCATTATTTGTAAAAAAATTTAAGAAGAAATTAATAGATGGAGAAAATATTATAGCTAACTTAATGATATGTCGACGCCTCTAGAGAATTTAACGGTCGCATTTTTAAAACTCTTTTTAAAATTTTTAATTCGGGATTTGAATGGATGCCTTTATTTTATACACGCCACTTCAAAAGGTTCAATGCGAAATTTTTGCTAATGCTTGGAAACGATACGGTCTAAGCAACAACATAACGATGACGATTAGACATCTCTAAGATGTTAAAAAATATATATTTTTATTTTCTGTTTTCTTGGACTTTATTTCTGTAATATTCTTTTTATTTCTTGAGCATAAACGTCCTAAATAAAAATCCCTGTCAAATTTTGTTTCTTAAAAGGGATGCACATATTTCTTCTAAAATTGACGTTTCGGCGAAATTAGCCATCATCAGAATATTATTTCTTTAAAACATAAATTCGTGGTAATCAACACACATTTTTATAAAACAGTAGTTGCTAAATTTAGCTGTCACATTTTAAAAATACAATACAAAACATTTAGATCTTTCACATACATATACATATTACATATTAATGTATTTAAATATAGTTTTTGACTGAAAGGCGAGTAATGTTATTATTTATTACCACGAATTTATGTTTTAAAGAAATAATATTCTGATGAAGGCTAATTTCGCCGAAACGTTAATTTTAGAAGAAATATATGCATGACTTTTTAAGAAACAAAATTTGACAAGGATTTTTATTTAGGACGTTTATGCCCAAGAATTTTTAAATAAAAGAAAATATATATTATACATAGTGCTTTAAAAGAAGCAGACATTTCTTTAATGTGTTTTCATGAAATGTGTTATCTAATATTAAAGTAAACATGAAACAAATTATATATTTACATCTTGTTTATTTTAGGTGCCTGACACAAAAATGAGTTTTTCTACCTCTCTTTAATGCTGGAAACTTCTTATGATGATGAAAAGTGTCCAAAGAAGGTTCTTTAAAGCAAGACTAGGATCCGGTTTATCAATTTTAATATTTTATTTAAGTTTTAATATTGTAGTTAAAGCAATATAAAATTTGTTATACTTCTAGTGTATTTTGTAAATAATAAGGGCAACAATATTATTATTATTTTTTAAAATTTACTTTAAATAATAATTGTTAATGCAACTGGTTTCTATACCTTAAATAAAATTTAGGGCGTCCTCCCCGCAATGACATCAATCCATACACACAAAACACAAATTATACTCTGTTTAATCTAAATTGAGAAAAAATACCTGGGCGAAAAATGTATTTTATTGGTTTAAAAAGTCAGTAACTCCTAGTTACAACCAAAAAAATATATTTTATTGGTTTAAAACTGCAGTAACCAGAGTTAATTACTAGGTAATCATTATCAATTTATAGTGAGTATAGTGTAGAGCCAACAAATTTTTAAAATTGTGTGTGTTGATACTAGTACTAGTGGAAGACTTAGGACTAAATCATTCAAAAAATCTGACCCTATCGATTATACCGAAAAACTCAAATTTTTAAAAATATGTTATTTTTTAACTCTTTTAGCAGTCTTCAAATGTGACAGAATGTTTTAAGTTTTTTCTGGCTATAATTTATTTTATGTCAATCGATGTGATTTCCGGCAGGACATTCATTTTTTTCTAACATTAAGATCTAAAACTATTTGCAATAATAATTAATTAATTTAATTATTTAAACTTGTTGAGTTTTAAACCTAAGCCATAATTATAATTGTTACTAAAAGATTATTATACCTAAATGAAGCGTAGTTTGTTTTATATTAATAGAATCTAAAATATTTGAACCAGTATAACTAAACTCATTTAAATAATAGATAAAATAAAATTAAAGAAATATTTTAAATTGATTGAAGGGCATATTTACGTTTTTTCGAATAAGAATGCTATGGCGGATATACTAATGTTAGCTTGCTTTCAGTGAAGATTATTATTCTTAAATATACCGGATATTTTTTTCGTGTGTGCCTTATACATTCTTTACTTATTTCTTTGATTTCTAAGGATTTTTAGTTTTGGCAATCATCAATTATATCATTAGCACTTGCAATTTTTTTATTGTGATTTACGAGGTACTGCATATGACCCTCGATATGCGAATTTGTTTTTAACCATTCTTTTATTACTGGGCAGATAATGATGGATTTTACAGAAATCATTTTTAAGAACTGTTTGTACTATTTTTTTGTGTAAAATACGCCTTGCAAATTGCATGCTTATTTCGGAAAGGTCTGTCATATGGTTAGAAAACATTCGATGAATAATTGACGACACGTAACTTTTACAATATATCCAAAAATTACGTTAAGTTTGTGAAAGTAGACTACCAAAAGGTATATTTCCTAATATAACAAAAACAGATCTTAAAAAAACTTGCATGTGACAATACCCGAATAGGATATTCGAATCATTATTTATGTCAAATTTGGAACGGAAACTTCCTGCTTATGGTTGTCTGTTATAAGAAGTCTAAAATTTATATAATGGTATAACCCAAATAAATGATTTTAATGATTAAACAAAGATTTACTGATAATTTACGGCTGTTTTTAAGCCGGTTGCTGTGTTTCTTCATTTAGTCTTTTGCGGCCAAATGTACCGACTTAATAGATATAAAACGGTTGGATTTAATTACATCCATATCCGGTACTTCCAATTTTAGATCGATTGGCCAGCTTAAAATCGTTCTAAAAAGTTAATAGGTAATTATATATTTGTTATAATTATTTGTATCTACCTAGAATAAATGCTTTTGCATCTTTTAAAAACCCGTTTTTTTATTTGTTTTACACCTTTTTTTATTGCATTGATTCATAGATTTTAGTTATTTTAATCGCTGCGAGTCACTACGTGTATAAATAAACTTAAATTTTTTGCAATTTCAATTAAGAGAAGGTATAAAATAAATTGAAAATAGGTGTTTAAAGGGTTTAAATCAAAAGATATGTAATGTAACACATTGGCTTTAAATCAAAAATTGCATGCAAAATGTAGGGGAATTTCTAAAAATAGAGTTAGTTTGATTTTAAAGTTTTGTAATATCTCTCAAAAACAAAGACTATACCGACTAAAAATTCTTTAATATTCGTAATAACCGCCACAAAAAAAAACATTCTTTAATAATATTTAGCTCAAAAAAACAATGAAAAACATATAAACTGTAAAAATTACAGTTAACTCGAAATTCATTTTAAGATACATACGTAAACATCCGATGATCAGTATTTAATATTTTCTATTAACTGAAAAGTTAGTAACTTACACAGAAATACTCTTTTATTTATTTTATTTTCCTGTTCCTAACAGGATATGTAATAATTGTGTGGAAAGGTCTGTACAAAAAGTATCTACATTTTTTAAATTGTTTTAAATTGTATATAATTAAAAGATTAAAACAAACAAATTAATAATATTTTTTTTAATATTTTTTTTTATTTAGGTTTCATAAAAATTTAGAGTTAAAATTTACTTAGAGATGGTTGCAACCCTATATTATTATTTACAACATAGGTTTAAAGGCTTTCACTTAAAATTATTTAATAATAGATTTTATAATAGTCTAATCCTAAAATAAGTTGTGTTAACAAGGCTGCCAGACGTTAACTGATCATTGAGACGCACCTCAAAAATTTCGAAAATTTTCTTTTAAAAATGACTGATGGTCCTATTTTCAGGAAGTTTTAACTTTAAATTTATAATTAATTTATTTCCTTTAAAGTAATTTTTAATTTTTATTATATTATTGCCAAAGCAGAATAGCTGATTATCATAGTATATAAAAAAGTTAAATTTTCTTTAATTAATTATCAAACATCCTTATTTTGAGAAAAGCCTAATAATATTTTGTGTAAATTTATATTTGCAAAAACAAAATGAACTATAAAAACACTCATTATAAGGCTAAACACTTTTATTTACTAGTTTTATTTTCTTAAAATCTTTAATATACCTTAAAGTATATCACTAACCAGTGACTTAATTTTACGAAAGTAATGTCAAAGACACGTCAAAGCCAGTTACTTTTTAATTTTTCACATTTTTTTAAAGTAAGACCAATAGTAATTAAAAAAAGTACATCCTTAAGGCGCGTCTAAGGAATCAATCCATGTCTGGCAGCCTCGTTAAAAACTTATTTTATGATTAGACTATCATAAAATAATTTTAACCGGAATTCCTTAAACCTATGTTATAAAAAATATTTAGGGGTTGCAACCATCTCTAAGTAAGATATAACTTTAAACTTTTTGTTTGTTTTTTATAAACCCCAAATAAAAA
This sequence comes from Listronotus bonariensis, assembly GCA_014170235.1. Taxonomy (NCBI): domain Eukaryota; kingdom Metazoa; phylum Arthropoda; class Insecta; order Coleoptera; family Curculionidae; genus Listronotus; species Listronotus bonariensis. Next base: position 21,188 of record JACEGR010006230.1, read on the forward strand.
TAATTGAAAAAAAAAACAAAATCTACCTTATTGCATATTCCAAAAACAACCCAAGAACCATTTTTTAACATTTATACCCCGTTTTTTATTAAAAAAGTATAAAGAACAGGAAATAATAACGCTTTTGTACACAATTTGTAATGAAAAGAAAGAATAAGTAAAGCATTTTTTATGTATATTATTTTAAGGAATATTTAGAGATGTCATAAATATAACTTATAATTTATTTCTACAAAAACATTAAGTATAAATAATTTAAACATGTTTAAACAATTTTTATGACAAAATATACTTAGTGACTTTTACCGTTACACCGATAATTTGTATGTTTAAATATCTACCTATGAAATTTCTTTTGAAAGAGTTACCTTTTAAATGATTTTGCTTTCATATATCAAAACTGCCAGTAATAGACGGTGAGCCAGATGCAAAATTTTGTCAGTTATTTCTTCTTAGTCCATAACTCGTAAAATGCTTCAGGAGGATTGTACATGAATCGTTGTAAGCGTCAGCTGCGTCTTCGATGGTAGAATTGTACAGGGTGCTCCAGAAAAAAATCCATATTTAACTTGTGTTTTTTTAAATGGAACACCCGGTATACTAGTTAATTTTTGCATTTGAGAAGTAAAAATAGTTTGTGTTTTATTAGCAATACCTATGCCAAAATTGAAAGGTTTTTAGGATATTTAGGATTTTTGATTTTTTTTATAAAACAAAATTTTAATATATCCTACTCTACTTATGTTTGACTTCTCGTATTATGTTAGATTGCTAAACAATTAAGTGTACAATCACCTACATTTAATTTTTTTACTAGAGATTATACATGGTGTTCAGAAACTAATATTTATTATCCTCGGGAGGCCTTCATCGAGAAGTTTAATTTCTTTTGCAAACATATGTGGGCTTAACACCAATATAAACTCCGTTCACCATCACCTTCAGTCATCTAAGCCCCACATACTGTTTCTAACAGAAACACAAATAAGTTCTAAATCTTCAACCAGCCACCTTCTCTTCCCAGGCTACGAACTTATTTCGTCTTTCCGCCCACATGGTGGCGTATGTGCTTATGTCCGCACCGATCTGGCTTGTGCTCGAATTTCTAATCTTGAATCGGGTAGGCCTGATATCCTTTGGCTCAAACTTTCCTTTAGGTCTTTAACTAAATTTATCTACTGTTTGTACCGGTCCCCATCTAATAATTCTTAGGTCGAATTCTTTGACTTTCTTTCAACAAAGATCGATAGCATAATTTCTCAGTTTCCATCGGCTGAAGTAATCGTGCTTGGCGACTTCAATGTCCATAATAAGGATTGGCTGGGCTCTTCAAAAACTGACCCCCAAGGCAGAGCAGCCGAAATCTTTGCAGTCAGTAACTCTCTTACCAACCTTAATATGAAACCCACCTACTTTCCTAGAGTCCCAAATTATAGTTCAAATCCCCTAGATCTCTTTCTTACTACAAACCCCGAACTCTATGAAACATCTGTTACAGCACCCCTAGGTCGCTCAGATCATGTCTTAGTTACTATATCTTACCCTGCACATCCCGAGGTAAATGAATACATGCCACCACGCACTGTATGGCACTACAACTCAGCCGACTGGGATGGCCTAAGGGACTTCTTCGCCACTACCCCTAGAATTCCATCTGCTTTTCTTCTCGTGATCCTTCTCAAATTTGCAATCAACCTACTGAATCAATTCAATTGAGCATTGAAACCTATATTCCAAACACCATCAAGAACCCCAAAACATCCAATAACAAACCCTGGTTTTCCAAATCTTGTGATAAAGCCAGAATTTTAAAAGTTTATGCTCACAAGAAGTTTCTACAGGATCCTAGTCCAGAAAACCGACAGGCCAGCATTGAAGCAAGAAACTATCAAACAATTTCTGAAGCCAAAGACTCCGTACAGACAATCGTATTAAAAACAAAGTTCTTTCTTGCTTAAATGGCAGCAAATCCTTCTGGTCCTTTGCGAAAAACATAAGTAGGAATTTTTGTACCAGTTCTTTTCCACCACTAACTTTGGAAGATGAAATTATTTCTACCGCTAAAGGAAAGGCAGAACTATTTGCCAAACAATTTGCTGCCAATTCAACCCTTGACCCTCCCGTAAATCATCCAATTCCAACAGTTACTCCAGTTCCTCATAAAATGCCCGATATTATTTTTAAAGTAAAACACATTAAGCGTATCCTTTCCTCCCTTAACACCAAGAAATCGTCTGGGCTGGATGGCATACCAGCAATCGTTTTAAAAAAATGTGCTCCAGAACTTGCACCAATCTTAACTCGGCTCTTTCGAATTTCTTACGACACAAGTATCTTTCCGGATAGCTGGAAAGCTGCACGTGTTCAACCTATTCCTAAGAAAGGATCTAAATCGCTTCCATCTAACTATAGACCAATTTCAATTCTCTCAGTTCTTTGTAAAGTAATGGAAAAATTATTTAATTCACAAATTCTTAAGTACTTAGAAAAACACAAAATTTTGCACAACAGGCAGTATGGATTTCGCCACAAAAATCTACAGCAGATCTTCCTTCCTTCGTATCACACTGTTGGAATAAGCTTCTTGAGTTTCTAGGTGAGTCCCAGATCGTTGCTCTTGATATATCCAAAGATTTTGACCAGGTCTGGCATGCCGCACTTCTTAATAAACTTCCCTTCTATGGTCTTTCAACTAAACTCTGTACTTGGCTCTCTAGTTATCTATCTGATCGACGTATATCAGTTATTGTGGACGAACATTCTTCAAGCTTTCACCAAGTAAATGCTGGAGTCCCTCAGGGCTCAGTTCTGGCACCAACATTATTTCTTCTTCACATCAACGACCTTCTCTCGTCCACAACTAATTCCATTCATAGTTTCGCCGACGATAGTACCCTTCACTCCAGTTTTCAGGTTCCTAAACCCATCACTAAACCTGACTTGGAAAATAAACGCAGAGCGATGCAGATATTTCTTAATCTCGTCCATTTTAATGCATCCAAAACACAGTCATGTTCCTTGTCGCGAAAAGAGTCATCAAATACTCATATTCTACTTATGAGCGGCCAAGTTTTACAAAGCAAAGACACCTTCAATCTCGTGGGCGTCACATTTGAAAGTAACCTTAACTGGCATAAACACATTGTATCTATAGCAACGGCAGCTTCAAAAGCTCGGATTCTCTTTCGAGCCAAAAAGTATTTTTTCCGCTTCTAATTTATACACTTTATATGTGTCCCAAATTCGACCTCCCTTGGAATATTGTTCTCATATCTGGGGCATGGCGTCCCCAACAACCCTGAGCATTCTTGATTCTATTCAAAGAAGAGCTATTCGTCTCATTAATGATCTTTCACTTACAGAAAGGTTTCCCTCTCTTGCCCATCGTCGGGCTGTGGGGGATTTATCGCTTTTTTATAGGTACTTCCATGGCTTCTGCTCTGAAGAATTGTCCAGTATAGTTCCTCCACTCACGGTTCCCAACAGAGAAACTCGAGGTTCCGCGCGTATGCATCCATTAACGGTCCAACTGGACGGGCCCCGAACTTCTCACTTTGTTCGTTCTTTTATCCCTAAAGTTTCTAGATTGTGGAAGCTGCTGCCCGCGGAGGTCTTTCCTTCCCCCCAAATCTTCAAGTATTTAAGTCCAGTGTCAACAAACTCCTCTTACCTCGCTTAAGACACCCACGGTACGTTAGTGTTTAGGCTTTTAGCCTTTGTGGTTTGTCAAGATAAAAAAAAAAAAAAAAAAAAAAAAATTGGACACCCTGTATAATTCTTAGTATAAACGTTAAACGTATGTGATAATACAGTTAATATTCTGGCAATCTACACATAATAATAAGTTCAAGTGTAAGAAGGTTAAGAAATATTAAAAGTTTTATTTTTGTCAAGAATTTTCAAAAAATCCTAAATATCCTATAAAACCTTACATTTTTGATATAGATGTCGCTGATAAAATGTATGTTATTTTTATTTCTACAATCCAAAACTATAACAATATGAGAGTATTCTATTAAAGGAAAAACACAAGTTTAATATAAATATTTTCTTTGAAGCACCCTGTATAATTCCACCATCGGCCCGGCAGCTGACGCTCACAATAATTCATGTAAAACCCTCTTGAAGCATTTTACAAGTTATGGACTGAAAGGAAATTGGTCACGAAAATCTGTCGCTAGTTCACGGACCATAATATATATACTGGGTGTTCTCAAGATTACTTTCTGGCTGTCAATGTTTAATTTATTTATAATTATATTAAAAAAGCTTAGTAGGGTTGATATTCTGCTAAAAAGTTATTTATGTCTATAGATTAGAATATGAACCTACTTCTGATTTTACTGAAAATGACTGAAAATTGTGATTTTTACCTACTACCCTGTATAGTTTTTGTTTTTAGATTCTCCGATTTAATTTTGTGTCTAAATACCACATACTTTGCTTACTTTTAGACAAATTCAAAGTTAAGATTTTTTTTTCTTTACTATTTTTTGTCCTACCTAAATTTCTGAAATGAAAACTTATTGGTTTTATGATAATTTTTAAAGCAGTATTTTATAGCAGAATCCATAAAGTAAAATACCATTACACTTTGGCACTATTCTCTATAATGTATTTATAAATTGTTCTTCTATTATCTGCTTTTTTATTAAACCACCAATATATATATAAAACTAACCAAGTAAAGTATATATAACCATAGCGCTCTAGACAAAAATTATAAATGTAATAGTATACAAAAGAAATTGATTTTAAAACTTTATTTTAAAATGGTGGTTTTAGACTAGACATTAAAGACAAAATAAGTCAGAAAGTTAAAAAATGATACGGGGTGTTTCAATTAAAAATCAAAATTTCTGGTCATTTCCGGTTAAATCAGAAGATAAAAAAAGATATTATGTATGTACAATATTTGCTTTTTTAAAAATTACAAATTTTATCATGTTTTCCTAAAATATATATTAAAATTAAGACATGCCAGCCGGAAGTAAACACGTGGACACATAGTATATTTTTAGTTCATCGATTTATTTACTGATTCAACATACTTTTTTATTACTTATAATTTAACTATAATTAAGTATAGTTAAATTTAATTATTTCTCGGAACTTCACATTTTTTTTGTAATTAAAGAACAGCCTGTCTTTGTTTCTCGATACCTAGGAAACGCAAGTAACATAAATATGTTTTCAAAAATATTTAAGCTAAAATAAGGCAACAATAAATACGTTAAAGTGTTACACGGAAATTTGCGTGCGTTTCTCTCAATGCTGCACAGGTGCTCTACGATGTTCCATTGTTTATTACTGTTTCATTGAACAAATTTCTAAATGTACAAGATAATAGTTTCTATTAAAGATATTAAATACAAGGTAAAAAGTTGCTAAGTAAGTCTGTGAAGTTTTTCGCATACCCGGCCTAGATAATGGTTGGAAGATCGCAATTACTGCGGTTAAGCAATTTGAAGGTGTCGTGTTTCACCTTAAACTACTTTGTTCTTCAGTTTATATCTCATACATTAATGCAGTATTAACGTTAATGTTATGTAGTGATACATTTAACGATAATAGATAAAAATATTTTATGTATGATTCAATACTGTAAACAATTGTTCTTAACTTTGTACCTATAGGTTTAATCGCATACATTTGCATTATTTTTGCTTGCTCAACCCTACTAAATTTCGTCAGAATCGATAAAAAAATAGGCGCTGGAAAGTAATCTCCTGGTCACCAGGCGCGGCTCGTTCCTAAGGTCATTTGGTCAATGACCCACCTAATTCCAATTAAAATGAAAAAAATAATAACAATTAATCCTAATAATGAAAGAGCACAAATCTATTATTATGCAAAAACTCCCTTCAAATCTATAATTATGCAAATACTCTTTTCGCGAGAATGAAGAGAATTCTCTAGCTCATAATTTAGCTTGAAATGCATAAAAGCCAAAAGGAAGCATATTCAGAAAGTTAAAAGAGACGTATATTCGTACCCGGATCACTGCCTAGGGGCAACCCCTAATACAATAAGTGAATACGTGTTCATATGGTTGCCTATATCGCATTGCATCCGCCGGTCGCATGTAACAAAATAAAAGAAAAACCCCCAAAAACCCAAAAAATTCTAATTAAAAACGACGTTTCGGTGGCAAGTCTGCCACCTTTGTCAAGATTAAAAATTAAGTTAAAGAATAAAAATAAAAAATTACTTAATATTTAAATTAAAAATGATTAAAATTTTAGAATATTTTTGTATCACAAACTGAAAATAGTTTGACTTATGTGTCATGAGTGACATAAGTAACTGGTTACTTACCATCTAATATATAGTGCATTTCTTTAATGTACCCCACTTTTATTTTCTGAACGGCTTATTTCCAAAAATTGAAATCTTTGGATATGAAATCGATGCTTAAATAGTATATTTTAGAATAAAATTGACACATTAAAATTTTAAAATTACTGTTTGGGGCCGTTTTGGGGGAAAAATGTAATGGAAAGTGGTGTCTTATTGCATCTCATTTTTAAGCTCCTGACAAGTACTTTATTACCCTAGAGAGATCACCAACTACTTTTATTAGGGGGTCCTTTTTTAAAATAACATTACCGTCGCGGTCCGAAAAGAAAAAAGGCGCCCTATATGTAGATGGGATTAAACAATTGAAATAATAAACTGAACCATCTTATTGTGTGTAGTTATAATAATAATAAATAAGTAAAACAAATGCCATGGGTTTTGAAAAATTATTTTATTAAATAATATGTTTTGAACAAAGTGCCAAGGGTTTTTAAAAATTTGGTCAGAAAACTGACATTTTTTGCATTGAATTATCCTTTTGAAGTTTCGACTAAAGAGAGATGTTCGTTGGTAAATCTTCTCTGAAATATATTTTTAATTAAGTTAATTTTCGAATATACTGCTTCACAAACATATTTTCTTGCTACTTGTATTCGCCTCACTGGTTCAAACCGTATTTGAAAATGACAATATAAATATGAGAATCAAGAAAATGTATGTTTTTAAACCGTTGCGTCATAGCCCAATAAACTTTTAGGTTATGATTATAATGTTTATTTTTATTATTTTTATATGCTTTTGTTTACACCCAATAAATTATTTTTCACTTGGGATGTACACCCACGAAAAACCTTTACGAAAAATGACCGAAACAAAGTTTTTAATGAGTACGATGCATACGCTCGCCAACAAAGATAACTATATTGTTTTTAAACCATTGTCCGGGATGTATTCAAACACGGTTAAACACGCGACGTACATAACGTCACCGTTTAACAAAAAAATTGTATTGTTTTTAAAATGTTTTAAACCGTATTACCAACAAAAAATGGCTTAAGTTGGCGGTCTGGATCCGTACCACGGTCCGCCAGTTGGTGACCCCTGCCCTGGAATATAAAGTCAATACCTTCACCTACTGGAAAACGGCAATACTGAAACAGTTATTTAAATACCTTATTTGGATGGCCATATTTTTAAAAGTAATAAAGCTATGTACTTAATATGGTATTTTCTTAAAGCTCTGTGGAAAGGTGCTTTATTAAAAAATATTTACTTTTTGTCCTACCCTGTATATTATTAGTAGTATTACCACTAAAAAGGTCTTTTAAGAAAATACCACATTAAGTGCATCTAACTTTTCGAAATATGACCAACCAAATCAGGTATTTAGGTTATTTTAAAATACACATTTTTTAACTGCTCAGAGTATTTACAGTATTTACAGTACCTAGTTCTTATTTTATAAGCATTTGTTTATAAGACAAATGCGTTACCTGTATCTTAAAGTGCTTATAACTTTTGTACTTTTGAAGTTACGGATTTTGTTAATAAACAAATGACTCAAAGAAATGTATATTAGGGTGGTCCTTATTTAGGGTATGTTTTATTTTTTTTTTTTGTAATAGTATTGAATAAGTTTCAAACACATATAAAAAAATATATCCTACCAAATTACAACTCTTAATTGTAAAGTTAACCTGGCCCACGTAACAGCCAAACTTATACAGGCTTAGTAAAAAACCGGAACGGTGGATTATTTCAGCAACCGTCAAATATAAATAAACCATATTTTGTACTAAGGGGTAACTAAACATGAAAATATAAAAATTGTATTTGCAAGGGTTTCCAAGTTTAGATATAGTTTTGTTCTATAGATTAAGAAATCTTTAAATTTTAAATGGAATACCCTATTTTTATTATTGTACCAACTTAATTATGACCTGATATTATTGTGTTTTATTAATATGGTATCATGTTTTATTGAAATTAATACGAAAACGTCTAAGTATGGGCGATTATCTAAAAACGATCCAACCAATATTCGTCAAAATTAATACAGGGGTGAAACTGAACCCTCTTAAAGCATTTTTGCGACGTTTCCAAGATTAAAAAAACGTCAAGGAAAGGGAATAAGGAAATTTAATTATGAAACATCGCAAATGCTAATTTAAAATCGTAAATTTTAAATCTTTAGATACTCCCCTGTACTAATTTTGACGAATTTCGGTTGGATCTATTTTAAGATAATTGACCATACCTGGTCGTTTTTGTATTTAAGCTTGATGCCATATCTATAAATTTGACAAGAGTAAAAAAAACAATAATATCAGGTCATAATAAAGTTGATAGAAGCAATTAATTACAAAAATGAAAAATAGAGCATTTCATTTAAAGTTTTCAAATTCTCTAACCTAGAAATCTATGAATCGGGCAACCTTGGAAATATAAATTTTAAATTTTTCATGTTTAGCCGCTTCGCACAAATTTGCTTCATTTATATTTAACGGTTGCTGAGATAATCCACCGTTCCGGTTTTTCTACTAACCCTATATTTAATTAACATGGAAAAAATTCTCTTATTGTTTTAGCATTTTTTAAGTTATCCATTAATGAACAGATGATATAGACATATAATAATTCTTGTTTTAAATTTAACACTGTACAAAAACCATCCAATGATTTTTTGCTAACTTAAAAAAGTTTATGATTGCATAGTTCAAAAAGCTAATATTTAAAATTGTTCTTAGGACAATTGAAAATTACTTTTAAATATGCAATTTTGCTATTTACAAAAAAGTCCCTAATGTATATAAAAAGACCATCCAAAAGGAAAAAAATATTACATTATTTAAAAATTTTACAAAAGAATTAATGACAACTAAAGCCTACTTTTAATAAGTTAATTACCAATTGAATAGCTTTAACTAAAATGTTAAAACGTTTTAGGCAAAGAAACTATATTTTTTAAGAGTTTAGATGACAGTAAAATTTATTCAGATTTAAACAATAATATTTTATAATTAAATGAAAATAAATTGTATTGCATACTTGGCGTGGCGGGCCAGCACCAAAAGGGCTGCGCGAAACCCATTTTTCAAAATTAAATTAAATTTATAAATAATAGAGTTACAACTCTGAAAGTTGGGACATGTACTAAACATTTTTTTGGGATCTCGCTCTTTTATTTTTTATTTTTTTGTTTATAGTAATATAAATACATATGAGATTATGATTTTTTTAGAAAACTCACTTTTTAACTATATGTGTCTCTTTTTAGAGAAAAAATCCTGCTGCTATGATGTTGAACGAGTATCAATCTAAAATCTGTTTTTGGAGGTAATGCCTAATACTATTTAATTTTAGTTATTCAAAAATATATATAGGTATCCAAGTAGTATATTACTTTTTTCAAAGTAACAAATTACGCAAAGCGCAAACCGCAATTTCCTGCTTTAAGGTCATTTTAATTTGCACCTGCTTCAAGAAAATGAAATAATAAAAAGGAAAAATCTGGCCGTTACTTAGAATCTTCGGTTGTAAAAAGGAAGCCACACCACGGTCAGATAGGTAAGGTCACAGTGCAGCTGTAAAACGATAAAAATGGTTAGATATATGGGCGTTGGGCTTATGTGTAATTAATCCAATAATTTACTGTAAACGGTCGGCACTGAGATTTTGAAATACAAAGTCGGGATCTGCATGCGGTTGTCTATTTTTGTTTTGTGGTATTAAATTTTAACATATACCGTATCAATGCAAGACTTTTAACTGTATGACATATTTACCAATTTTTTACTTGGACACCCTAAATCTCGCAAAAGTCAACATTTTAATTAAGGCAAATTGGGTTTAATCGTTGTATTTTAGCGTAAGGAAATTTAGGTACCAATTTGTACAGATCTTTTAGAGAAACCTGGGCGGCCTTAATAAAGCATTAAGGAATGCGAGGGATATTATTTTTATGTGAAATAAAACGTTTAATCTAAAATATCTCAGAAACAGTTGCAAGAAGCAAAGGACTGCAGGTGGTCCCTTCTATATTTTACAGCAAAATATAAGAAAATTTTGATTTATTACTTTAAGAAACTTCCTTATTCCAAGTTTTGTAAAAAAAATAAAACTGAATAAAATATCTGAAAATATCTAAAATAAAATAGAAACTTTGACACCCTGTGTCTAGCAAACGATCGACTTTTGAAGAAAGTTAATTGCGTTAGATCATTATATTTTGGCCCAAGGAGTCTATGGGAGCATTTGGTACAGACCTTTTGGAGACACCCTGTATATGGGTCAATTGCGTTAGATCATCATATTTTGGCCCAAGACGCCTATGGTAGCATTTTGTACAAACCTTTGGAGACACCCTGTATATGGGTCAATTGCGTTAGATCATTATATTTTGGTCCAAGAAGTCTATGGTAGCATTTTGAACAGATACATGCTTTTCTTATTGGTTTTAACTCTTTCTTTATTAATATAAAAAGTTTGCTTTAAATCAAGTCGCCATGTCTGAAACCATTATACCCATAGGTGTATGCATGGTTGCAGCATTTTAGGGATAAAACATTTGGAATTTAATGAAAAAACGTGTAAACTGACTAAAAAAAGGATTTTTTTAAAGATGTTTATAAAATATTGTGTGCCAATTTAGTGTTATATCAAGAATTTTGTGCAAAAAGAAGGCGGAATAGAGTGAAACTAAGAATTGAATTTCAACTTTGATGATGAATATCTCGAGAACGAAACGTTTCCAAAAAAAAAACTTTGATATTCGTGATTAGCGCCCCAAAAAAACCCCGTATATCAACTTTCCAAACCAGGTCCTGTTGTTTGTTTTCCGCTAGTCTGGAAATTTTTATTGCGCATGCCCACAAGAGGACTGCGCAGTGCCCACGTAGGGGTTATTGTCATTTTGCTGTATTCATCCATATTATTTTTCAGATCAGTGGTAAACACATCCATTTTTAAAGCAAGTTAAAATATACTTATACAATGCATCAAGTGGTGGCATCTGAAATGCTTAGTATTATTTTAATTAGCTTTTGCTATTTACTTCTCAAAAAATTGATCAATCAAAACTATCTAATAATAACTATTTATATCTTTGTGGTATGTCATCGTTTATCAAATAACAAAACAGAAATCGTCAAATACCTTTATTTATTTAATTTGCTTACTCTTTAAACCATAATCCTCGATCATTGTACTGTTAGTTACGAGCACTGTCGCCGTCGTACTCGACTACCCTTTTTATGACCTGTACAGGCCAAATAGCCAAAGTATGCTGCGGTCACTGCATCTCCTATAGATTAGTCGAGTCAGAAATAATTTTCAAGAATGCAAAGGGTGTTTAGAAGATAAATTCCTACAATACGGTACAGTGCATTTTGAACGAATTAAAAAATTCAGATAAGGTGTCGGCGAGAAGATCGGCTTGAACATGTATATGTAGCATTCCTGCTAATCTTGTAGAAAAGATGAGAAAGAAAGAGGATATTTACTAGGTGTCAGCACTCCCAAATGCTCATTTGTAAGCGCCTAAACGACGCAGGAGAAGATATTTGTTTCTAGTCAAGCGTGCGAAACAGCGGGATGGTCTCCTGAAGAAATTTCCTGGTACTCAATTATTTAAATTAAATTTATTTAATTCTATTGCAGACAGATGTCTCATTTTAAAAATAAAATTGCTATAAACACATGTTCTTAACAGAAATTATGTTAAAATTATTAATAATTATTAGTCCCTGGCCAGTTATAAAATTAATTTCATGATAAAAACACTTTAAAAACCCGTTTTAGGGGAGTTTCTTTGATGAGTCTACCACAAATATCCATACCGCCTTATATGGAAGCTTTAACCCAGCCTGTCCATGTCAAGTATCTCGGACAGGACAAACGCGTCATTTTTTTTGTCGTACACGTTTACCATAATGTTTTACATAAAAACATGGTGCCAAAACTTATTATGATGTCGATAACTTAACATTTCATTTTAATATAACATTGCTGGTATTTGAACTCTTTCTTCGGCCTTCGAGTAATGCGGGGTTCCGGGTTTGGGCGGCTGGAGAAGCTGAAGCGCATTCAGATTCGACAAGCTTGGGGTAAAATTTACCCATTTTGTGGCGTCGCTGAAGGAATTTGTTTCTTATGTTTAGTATTTATAAAGTCCTGCCTTTTGCGGATGTCTTTACCGGGTCTTTACTGTATAGGCGTCTATTCTGAATGCGGGTCTGTATGAGCATTTTTTACCCAGTCGGTAATATTGATTTCGGTAATAATTTTAGTATAGATGTCGCTTGGTATGTTGTTTTACACAAAAAGTTTTGTTTAATTAAATTTGTCTTTTTTAAAAACAAGTAAAATAAGGAAATATTTTCTGTTATTGGATGCGGTAAATACCGACGTCAATATGTGTTTAGTACACTATTTAAAATGCCAAGTTGCTGATATTTTTATTCTGGTAATTTTGATAACGTGGATTGGAAATTGAATCGCCTTACGTAACAGGGTTAATCAAATTTTAGTAAAATGTTATGAAAAAAAATGTAAAAAAATGTCCTAGTTTAACAATAAACATATATTTATGCCCAATTTGCATAATGCATGAATAATTTTATATATTACCATTTAATTAAAGTGTTTTTAGTAGAAAGTTTACTTTTAAATATTCCACTGTGTGTTTTTAACTTATTAATTTTTATACATCAACAAATAATGTTAAAGTTAACAAAAATGCCATTTTATACATTTAACTATGCCTTTTGCTTGTGCTACCTTAGAATAATTACCAATAACAGGAAATAATAAATTAATTTTAGGTAAAAAGCGATAGTGTAAAATCGTACATACATACATACAGTGAGCCCTAGAATGGGTGTTACAAGAGGACAAATGGACCAAAAATTTTAAAATTTTAAACCGAATTTTTGAAAAACTGTTCGCATGGTCCAAAACTAGTAATTACAAAATTTTATTTCAATTGGTATTATACAGGACAAGTTATAACTAAAAGTATGAAAAATGCCCAGTATCTAACTACATTTATTTTTAAAAATAGATCAAGATTCTATATGTTGTAGAGAATTGAATTTTATGTCAAAATTTGAAGTTAAAGCATAAGAAAAAAATGTAATGTATTTTTTACATTACGCATTACAACTTAAATAATGGGCATGAGGAAGCAAAATTTAAAAGAAAATTAATGAATTTTATTTTTTTTATTTTAATTAGCTGCCTTAAGCCAGGTAATTTAAAAACTATTTATGCACAATGTAAATAATTACCAAAAATATTTTTTTACTTTAAATTTTGACATAAATTTACTTTTCTATAACATTAACCTATAAAATCTTGTCCTATCTTTAAGAATAAGTTATTAGGTATAACTCCCCCTGTATAATCAATTTTATACCATACCAGTTTTTTAAAAGGATGTTTAAATTTTTAAAAAAATTACTTTACTTTAAAATTACGGAGTCTCCGTAATTTTAAAGTAACCAGCCAAGTAGTCGTTTCTACCAGGTTATGTATTTGTTTTCTTTTCTTTTTGTTATTTAGGAGCCTCTATGCCGAAGAATTTAAAACTCTTATTAAATTGTTTATCCTAAGGCTCAAGAACATTACTTTATTATATATATATATATATATATATATATATATATATATATATATATATATATATATATATATATATATATATATATATATATATATATATATATATATATATATATATATATATATATATATATATATATATATATATATATATATATATATACATATATATACAGGGTGGCCCACCATATTCGACACGGTCTGTAGCTGGATATCCATGGGGTTTTTAAAAAATAAATACTGAAACATACTATAAATATACTCTATACAGGATGTCTCAAAAGTGTGACGTATCAAAGTTAAAAAATTTTTAATGGGACACCCTATATTTTATGACGGCTTTAGATTCTACATAAAAAATAATTTAAGTTTAGTACCAAGTGTCTAATTTCATTCGTTTTTTGTGATAGAAGCCGTTATTGCAAAATGTAAATTTGTTGGAAATAAGCACTAAATTAAAAGTTTGTGTATTATCTGCCACTATTTTTCAAATTCACAGAAAAACAAATTATTAGTTGCTTATAATGCTACTTCCAATAACACTTATTTCAGCTGAATGTGGTAATGATAAAACTTGTGTTTTTAAACAATTCTAATAACGCCTCTGGTCAGTTATAACGACATTCTGTTACCTATAACTCGTTTCTTCCATTATCCATAATCACTGTGTCAAATTTTTTAAAGCAACTATTAAGGTTATCAGATGGTTTCTCCAGGAATATTTTTCAGGATTAACTCTAGACTAAAGTAAACCATTTTTTTTTCACATTTTACCAGTATTATATCATCCTGTTAAAGAAGGGTTTTTATTTAAAATCATTGAAATTTCTTTAAACTGACTAAAACTCTAGTAATCAATAAACGGTCGTTGTTATTTTCTTTAAAAAAATATTAATGGCCGCTATGTCACAGCCAACTTTAATTTAAATAAACAATTGAACTAAAAATTGGTAAAAACAGATTTTACTAAAAAAGCACAAAAGACAGGCATAGGCAACCTATCACCATTTAAAAGAGTATTTTATTTGTCATCATGTGACGTAAAAAATACAGGGTGTTCCATTTAAAATAAGAGAGATATGGCTATTTGATTTTCTGAAAAATTTAAATTATTTTTTGATCACCCTGTACAATATTTGATCTTGATTTGACCTACGTATGATATGGCAGACTTTTTCTAATCTTGTTACACATTTTAAAGTTTAAAATGTTAAAAGTGTTAAACTCAATTTAATTTTACCTCTGCATTTTTCAAAAAAATTAAATATCACAAAACCGAATAAAATTAGACACTTAGTACTATAAATAAACTTGAGTTATTTTTAAAGTAGAATCTAAAACCGTCATAAAATATAGGGTGTTCCATTTAAAAAAGATAACTTTGATACGTCACACTTTCTTGAGACACCCTGTATAGACTAAAATAATTTTATACTGTGGTCTTATCCGACCTGTATATGTTTCAGTATTTACTTTTTTAAAAACCCCATGGTTATCCAGCTACAGACCGTGTCGAATATGGTGGGCCACCCTATATATATATATATATATATATATATATATATATATATATATATATATATATATATATATATATTTAAGTAGGCCTTGCAAACATATATATTTATAAAAACAGATAATAATATTTTTGTTTAATATTTACAATTAAAAATAATAAACTTAAAGAGGTGTAAATCTATAACTTGACACTCGGTTTATACAGGTTGAGCTAAATAAGATAACACATAGTCAATGTGAGGAACAGAGACATCTAATTAAATCCCAGCATGTAAACATGCGTGACTAATGCTTCTTATTTTGTAATTCTATTACTCGCCGATGTACCAAAACAGCTTGCTCAAGCAGTATAAAATAACTTTTTGTTCCTCAAAAACCACCTGCTATAATGCATGATATTAAAGAGTAGGTACCTAATTTTAAGTTAGATTGGTAAGTTTCAGAATTTTGGCCAAAAAATTTCAGTTTTATCCCATAGTGCACTAGAAAATGACCTTCTGTCGATTAGGTGATTTCAAGGAAGAAAATCCGTGTGAACGCTAGTTTCTTTGATAGATATCATAAAACATACTTCTTTTTAAATCTAAGAGCAGTAATTGAATAAAACGTCGATCATATTGATTACTTTCGAATAATGTTTCGAGGCGTTCGATGATTTGTTGATGTCGTTTTCAATGTAGCTGTCTCGTTTTTTGATTAATTCTCAAAGTAAACAATATTTTAATGTATCATATAACTGCCATACTTTTTGTATTTTATGTCCCTTTTAACACTGGCATGAAGTAGCGTATGCGACAAAAACTAATATTTGTATTACAATGTAGGTAGTAATATTGTTAAAGGTTTAGTTTAAATGAAGTAATATGGTTTATTTTTTTAAAAACATATAACATTCGCTTACTACAATGTATTAAATAAATTGCAGAATAATTTGCCTAATTTAGTTCATAACGATACAGCTTTTTTTTAATCTGTGCCAGATACCGCAGGTATGGAAGTATGGGCCCTGTGGAGTTTAAAATTAAATTGGTAGCAATTTCTTATTGCTTACCTTTCAAAGCCCTATTTAGCTAAATTATGATACAATACACCTAATATTAGCAAAACTATTTACAAAAAACTAAAACTAGAATAAATTTTTAACACCCTGTATCTCCGAAGTCATCCACGTTTGGACTAAGGTAAGTTGGGTTTGATTGATATTTTAGCCTTAGGAATTTGTGGTAGTATTTTTTTACACCTTTTGGAAACACCCTGTATAATTACATCTAACCACCATATGGTTAAATACTAAGTACAGAAATAAAAATGTCACAAAGTTTTAGCAATATAGTACAATAATAGTGTATTGTTGTCTACAGTATTCAGTGCTTCAGGACCCCTTTTAACTTTTGACTTGTCTGGTAATTTTTATGACAATTTAAGAACTTTAGAAAGACAACATAAACCAAATGTTAGACAAGAAATGACAGATATAAATGTCAAAATGACAGCTGGTCGCCATTTTAGAAAGAAAAATTGAATGTAAAGGGGACTTGTGGCACATTATTTTAATGCTTCTGACGGGTTCTTTATAACCCCAGAATATAGAGTAAAAACTTTTACTCCTCAAAAATGGCTGAATACCTGATTTGGATGGTCATATCTTCCCAAACTAATAAAGTTAGATAAACCTAATTTGGTATTTTCTTAAAGGTCTGTTAGATATATTTTTAATGTCATCTAATATACAGGGTGCGTCATTAAAAAATCTATTCTTTCTGTCCTACCCTGTATAGTATAACCAATATTACCATTAAATAAATCCTTAAAATAGCTTTAGGAAAATACCACATTAAGTGTATCTAACTTTATTAGATTTGGAAATACGGCTGTTTAAATGAGGTATTCAGGTAATTTTTTAAAGTACCGCCATTTTGTAGTAGGTAACGTTATTTATATTATATAAAAACCCATTAGAAGCATTAAAATGATGTGCTAGAAGACCCCCTTTCCATTTAATTTTTCTTTCAAAATGATTCCCAGCTGTCAGTTTGACATTTATATCTGTCATTTCCAGTCTAAAATTTGGTTTATGTTCTCTTAATTTAAATCCTCAAATTTTCATGAAAAATACCAAACAATTCAAACGTTAGAAGGGGGTCCAGAATTTAGACAAGCACTGCATTGACACGTATTATTGTCTACGGCTTTCTTTTACTACAATAATAGCATTAATTTCACAAAATTAGGATTAGGTGTATGGGTAAAAATAAATACAGTTATTATGTATTTAACAGCACTTGCTAAAGATGAATAATTTTTAAAAGCAAAGAAACCAAATAATGTCACTACATCATCTTTTATTATACTTATAAACCATTTGGAAAACATCAGTTTTACAGATTTGATAGATAAAAATCAACTAACTTTAAATATCTTCATATAACAAATTTGCTGCTAAGACCCTTCTGCTTCTTACCCTCCAGGTGTTTGTCACGAAGAGTCCAAAAACACCTAATAAAGTTTCTGATCCATATGTTGACATGTTTTCTTAAAAGCCGTCTGTAATAGACACGCTAACAGATAAAAAGGGAATTTCTTTTTTGTTTTTTTCTTATATATACAGGAATATGTTTAAGTTATTACTTTCCTTTAAACATTGTATAAACTGCAAAAGGTAAAGAAAATTATTCAAATAAAATTATGTCCGAAAATGCTTTCCTTCCGAGATACAGGGTGTTAAAGTTTTAGGAAAAAATGCCTTCTTTTTTTTCTTTAATAAAATTCAATACAAATCTTGTTTAAACGCCACTGATAATTTTTTAAAAAACTTTTATAGCAAAAAATGTAATGTAATGGTCAAAAGAAATGTACCACCGTTTGTGCAAATATCTGGTAGGAAATTTATGGTAAACATAGACAGGCAATTTTTTCTTAAAATTTTGACACCTCTCAGAAAAAAGCATTTTCGTACATACTTTTACTTAAAAATGTTTTTATTTTTTGCATTTTATATAGTGTTAAAAGAAAAGTACTAACTTAAAAATAACCCTGTATACAGTGTGTCTACGTAAGTTGGCGTCATAAGGAAAACTTGTTTATTATTAATTTTTCAAAAAAATATTCTTTATAAAAAGTTTTGCATGGTCCAAAACCTAAAATGCAATCACTAGATATTAAATTGTATCAGTCTTCTATGACATTGGGCCAAAAACGTTATCTTTGCTTAAGAAAAAATAGACTTCTTTTTGTCTACTAAAATCGAAAAACAAAGTTTTACTTTAGTGTATTCTACGTTGTTTGTGTTTTAATAACAGAACATTTTAATTGGTTTTTTAAAAGTTTATTTAAATTTGTCCTATAAACTTTTTAGTTATAAAATGTATTAAACCAATGAAAAACCTAAATTTTTAGCATTATTGCAGAAAATAAAAATAAAATTGCATATTTAAAACTGGTTTTAAATTCCAAACATCTTTTTTATATAACAATTTTAATTATAAATTAAAATGCAGATACTTTACTCTTAAACAAAAATTACAATTTTGCCCGAACCTTGTAAATGACTTATACAATTTAGTTTTTAATAAAAGCTTTTTTAGGTTTTGGACCATGCAGAACTCTTTATGAAGTTTTTTTTCATAAAATTATTATTAAAAAAGTTTTCCATATGACGCCAAGGTCGATAATTATTCTTAAAACGAAAAAATATATAGTAGAATAATACCCTTTATAAACGGTAAAATATATATCAAAAATAAAAGAAAAAATAAATTACGGGCGATCTATGGTTGGGAAGGGGTAAGGGGGGTGATTAAAATGTTAAAAACGGTTTTTCTCGATTTTCGGCCAAACTACAAGCTTCTAAATAAAGTTAAATAGTTAAGTTTTAGGTAACAAAAAGATCTACAACTTTTATTTTTAAACTTTAGTGAAAAATTAAAATAACCACGTTTTTTTCATCTTTTACGACAAAAAATATTTGATTGCGAAATTTGGTAAAAGCGTTACTTTTATTTGTTTCAAATTTATTTTTATTTTTTAAAATTAAAAATACTTATTTTAACACAACATTTAAACTTTATTTTGAAAAAGTACCCTTATTTTCAATCGAAAATTCACGTGGTAAAATATCGGTATTTTCAAAAAGAAACGGTGAGCTTTTATTTATTGAAATTTCTACTTTTTGATGATGTAAAAAATAAGCATTACTAAGGTTAGTTTTCTTAGAAAATGAATTTCTATAGGACTAGTAATTTTGATGTTTAAAAACGTTTTTTATCCTTAAAAACTCAACCTCTTTTACTACCCGACCTCAGACGGCCTGTAATTTATTTTTCTTTAATTTTTATTATTTTCTCTAAATTTTTTAAAATTTATTGACCCTGGTTTAATAATGATTTGAAAAAGTCGGATCCAGGTTCTTTTGCATTTTCTGAAAACATTTACCATTATAATGTATACTTTTTTACACCATTAGGAAGTAGAGATTTTAACGAACAAAACGATAACCGAACTTTTGGAAAATGCCGCTATTTTGACACGTAAATTTTTGATTAAAAATATGGGTACTTTTTGATAATGTGAAAAAATAAACATTTTAAATCAAAGTCATTACAGTGTATATTGGACATGCATAGGTAAGTCCTCACTAAATTCTGTATATATAGTTAATATTTTGTAAAAGATAAAAATAAAAACCAAAAACTTAGTTATTTGAATTTTTTAAATAAATTTTAAGGTTATGTAAAAAAAGTGTTACTACAAAAGCTGTAAATTTTACATTGCCTATATCTTTGCCATTTAACTTTTTTATATAGACATAGGACTTGTAATGTGGCTGAAAATCTAGAAAACCGTAATTTACACTTAATATCTCCACACCCCCTTTCCGACCTTAAATCGCTCGTAATTTATTTTTCCTTTAATTTTTGTTATATCTTCTATATTTTTTAAATCGTTTTTTATTGTACTATATATATTTTTTTACTTCTTACCTCGTTTAATGGCTTTGGCACTGGTCTACTAATATCTGTTCGACCTAAATGTCGTACGTAGCATACTTTATATTCTTTGATATTAACATATCGCTAATAATGATTTTACCATCGAACAAACTGTCCAACAGTCGATAGTTATCGGATCATTGACGGTGGCGGTGGTCACAGGGAATACCGATAAGGAAGCAGCTTCCGGCAGGACACGGTGGCCTTTTCCAAATCGGGTAACAGGAGCCGCCCGCCGCCGCATCCATATTGGGGTCCGTCGCATTTCTTCACGCATGAGGTTGTCGTGCCGTATGCGGTCTTTTCTCTCTGATATACTTAAATAATTACTGGCCTTTTGATGTTCTACTTGTTAACTCTGACATTTAAAAGGATCTAAGATTTTTATTGTCTTGTTTAAAAGAGTTTATGTAGTGACCTAAATTAATAGAAATACTTTTAATACAAATCATTTACTAGTAGTTTTTCAGACCACCACACCGACAGCAACCATTAAGGTACTGGTTGTACTGTGTGTTGGAGAATAAAATTAACTACTTTATTGTGTATTTGGTATACGGGTTTTTTTCATCACAAATACCAAAGTTTTAGACCTTTTGATTTCAACCGTTGTCGTACGGTGCTAAAAAAATACACTAAATACGCTGCGGGGTACATTTGTACCCCAAGTATAAAAACACTTTTCTGCTTCTTAATTTCACTTTATTAAAAAAAGTATAGCAAAAATTAACACGTAACATAGAATTTATATTTTAACTAATATTTACCAAAAAGCCTTATAAAATACCTTCCACACGCATAGTTTGTTTTTAGAGTTTAAAAACACAAAACTATTGCACTGGAAGCACGTTTGATTTTCTTTCTTTTTTCTGATTGCATAAATAACAGCGCCTGGAGATAGACCGCTCTACTGCTTGTTGTTTTTTTAAATAATTTTTTTGTATTTTCTAACTCAAAAAAAAAAAATCAATATTGCAACTCCTAAGACTTAATTTCATATTTTTGTTTGCTCTAAATCTCCTCAACGCAACCTTTTATTGGAGTTTTTCGAGACGCAAAATTTTTATGGCTATCTTTACTAACTGATTCATTTGGAAAATTCAAACCCCATAAAACAAATCCAAATGGGCTAAATAGCCCAGAAACAACTAATATTTTTCCAAACATTTTTCCAAACATCGTAATTCCGAATTTTCTTTGACCATTTTATCGGTGGTATCTACAGCACTCTTCGTTTGCACGTGCAAAACTTGTGTCTAAGAAGTGTACGTGGAAATACGGTGCGGGTATAAACGTACCCAATGTCGCGTTAATTTTTCTATAATTAAAAAATATAAAGTACATATTGGTGACAGGGGCGGTCATAGAGGGGGGCCATGGGGGCCATGCCCCCCATTGGATGCGACATCCAGGCTGATGATGATGATGAAATTGAAGAGTGAGGACCGCTTCAAATACGTGGGAAGAAGGTTTTGTGTAATTTTATAAAAAGAAAGAATGAAAGGTGAAAACAATAAAAAGCGGTTAGAAAACCTTGTTTTTTTTGCTCTTCAAAAAATTTGAACCTCCTTTAAAAATTTTAGTTTTTTGTTTGCCACTTCACACACTTCTCGACCTTGCCCCCCTCAGAAAGTCGTTATGACCGCCCCTGATTGGTGAATCACTAAAAATATATTTAGAAGGTGCCAATAGACAATAAATTAAATCGGCAAAGCGGCGATTTTAAAATTTACAAAAATGGAGTATGGGGTACATTTGTACCCCGCACACTACGACGAAGGCTAGGATATACATTACCAAACTTAAGTCAAATTTTTTTACTAAACGCATTCGTCAGAGTGCTTTAAACCATCTTCGAAAATGACAATATAAATATTAGAATCAAGAAAATGTTGGTTTTCAAACCGTTGCGTCACAGCTCAATAAACTTTTAGGTTATGATTATGATTTTTACTTTTCAGGGTTAATATGTACTTTAGTTTACACCGAATATAAAAAATTTCACTTGCCATTTTCACTCATGTTAAAAGTTTACAAAAATGACCGAAACCAAGTTTTTAATGAGTTCAATGCATATGCCCGCCCGACAAGGATAACTATATTGTTTTTAAACCATTTTCCGAGTGTATTCAAACACGGTTAAACACGTGACGTATATGACGTCACTGTTTAGCAAGAAAATGTAATGTTTTTAAAATGTTTTGAACCGTATTTTCAACAAAAAATGGCTTTAATAACAAAACTAACCTTATTTTTACCACATTTCTATTTGGACACAATTCATGGTTGGCTAAAATGGCAAACAATAGTTGAATTTTACCTTTCAAACCCTGATATTTCCTTCATATAGTAACGCATTAATAAGTAATTTTTTTTTGTAATTCACAAATAAAAAATACCTTCTTTTCTAATGATTTAACCATGTCGTTTAAATAAAAGTATGATTATCAATTCTTCAAATTTTAAGAGTTTACTTAATGTTAATAAAAAAAGATATGTTGACTAAAAAGATAATCTGGCTTTATTTTGAAAACTAGGATATTGTGCCATTTCGCTTTTATACTGAGGACATTTTAGGTTTTTAAAAAAATATATTTAGGCCTCTCTTTTATACTCGCAAATTAGGAGCCTAGCAGACATTGTGGGATTCGTTCCATACTTTTAGATGCAAGAATAATGGTTGTTGTATAAAAAGTTGTAGCAACGAAGAATTTTGGTATATAGCAGAGCTCCACCCATAATAATTCATTCTGAAAGCAATGCCGAAAAGTAAACACAAATATCATAGTCTAAACGAACCCTTTTGTGAACAATGATTTATTGCATCAAAAAATATTAAACCTGACGCGACGCGTTTCTGATTCCTCACGCCACGCGTCGGTTTTTATATCAGGACAGAGACTAAATAAGAGGATTTTTAAAAACGCGATATATGTTTTAGCAATTAGCAATTTTAGACGTTCAACCGATTATAACCGCGGTAATAATTGGTGACAACTTTTGACGTATAATACATTGTTTAAACGTCAACATAACCGATTGGTAAATACCGTTTTAGAATTGGTTCTTTGCCTAAAATTGATAAATGTTTTTTTATTTATTCAAAAATATGTAAACAACCTTTGTCAGAGGCAATGTGCTCTCGAAAAGGTTTGTTGACTTTATCGTTTTTTGTGTAAGTACTTTGCGATATTGCTTTAAGAATGAATTACATTGGAACCCATCTATACCTACTGGGTTTTTATTGGACTCTAATCACAAATCATTTTTTTGGATTGTTTCGTTTTCGAAATATGGGTAAATCAACTTTTTTTTTTAAGCGCGAAATTGTATCAGACTTTTTGCATATACAGGGTGACCAGTAATTCTACTGACAAACTTTAAGAAGTGATTTTATATTAAAATATAAAACAAAGCCTTATAATACCATATGTCCTACACATCCTACATTTAGAACTATAGGTTGTTAGAAACTTTTAAAACTTATTGTTTTTATAATAATTTGTAAACCAATTTAAATGGGTATATATTTTTTTTTAATTAAAAGACATTTTCTGTTTATTAAAAAAAAACATAGAAGGTTTAGGGTGAATATATTTAAAAGGAAATAATGGTACGCCATTGCATTAAATTTTTTTAAAATATTGAACAAACTGAATATTTCGTTTTTTTAATTTAATGTACGGTTTTATAAACAATTCTTAGGTCTGGTCAAATCAAATTAAAGTTGCAACACTAGTGTATTGACCCATTTTTATTTCAAAAAATTAATTTAGATAAAAACATGACATCAACTTCTGTAGAATTACATAAATGACGGTGCCAAGAAATGATTTGCTTGTATTTACGCGAAAACCGTACATCGAATAAAAATCAAGTTAAACAATTAACTTTTTTAAAAATTAAAGGCGAATTACGAAAAATATTCCTATTTTAAGAACAGTTGCATATCGTTTTTCTAAAAAAAAATACTTATTACCCTTGTTAGTTGGGAAACGGAACGATGCTCTCGAAGTGTATGGAGTCTTATAAGACCATTCACACGTTGAGAACGCGGAAAGTCGTCTATGCGTGTGAAAGGTCTCATAAGACTCCATACACTTCGATAGCGTCGGTCTGTCGCCAAACTATCCGTCTCCCGCTAGTGTGAAAAGGCAGTTAGTGGCAAAGTTAGTAAAAGAGAATTGTTGGCTTTTTGTGTCCCATGGACAACCGGCAGAAATACGTAAGGTATTAATATTTTTTAATAAATTATGGTGTTTTAGTAAAAGAAAGGTGTAAAATAATAAAAACAGGTATGGTGAGAAAAAGGCAAGAATAGTTTTTAATTTTAATGATCAATATCTGGGATACAAAACGTTTCTAAAAAATATTTTAGAATCGTAATCAGCGCCCAAAAAAAACCTTATACAAAAATTTGTCAAACTCAAAGCAACTTTTTAGATACTTTCTAAACAATTATCGGAGTTGTTTTCGAAGTTTTATTTTTATTATGCACAGATTTATTGTGTTGTAAAAGACAAAGTGCAAGTATTGCTTCTTTAAGTAAGTTGTTCCTATAAAATTTTCTATGCAAAAACCATGTGGTTAAAGTAAATATTTACAAGGAATTAAAACTAAACATTTAATTAGGCGTTAAAGTCGCCTACCTAATTAATAAAATTCTAAATGCGATAAAAGACAATAATATAAAAAAGTACTCACTTAACTCATAGATAATTAAATAATTGCCATAAATTATTTCATATAATAAAATAATATAGGTAATAAAGACTTAAATGAATTTTATACTAAAAGAAACTTTACCTGAATTAGAATACATAAATACCGCTACAAGGATTAGGGGACCTAGGATGCTTTTCTTAATTTTTTAAACAATTCTTAAAAATAATTTAATAAGTAACTATGAATGTTTAACAATAACAGTTTTGTTTTTTATTTTTAATTTTAATTTTTAAACTTTAATCAAACACCTCAATAAAAACTTAGTAAACACCATCATAAGTTTTCGGGACTTGTAGTTTGATTTATGAAACAAACACTAAATTACACAGTGTGTCTACTAAGTTGGCCTTAAATGAAAAACTTTTTATTATCTATTTTTCTAAAAAAAGTTATTTTTTATACAAAGTTCTCTAAACTGAATCAGTCGTCTACGAGGTTTGGCCAAAATGTAATTTCTGCTGAAGAGTAAAGTACCTGTATTTTTCTTAATATTAAAAATTGTTATTAAAAATACGTGTATAAAATAAAAACTTATTTCATACATGCAATTTTGTTTACTTACAAGAAAAATCTTTTTTTACACATTTTTGTCTGCAATAATGGTAAAAATTTAGGTTTGAACATTAGTACAACATTTTCCAGAATAATTCTAATTTAGGTTTTTAAATTTACTCTAATAAAAAAAAGCAATTTAAAAATATATCATCTACGCAAAAAACTAAAATTTAAAAAACGTTTTTTTTTACAAATGAACAAAACTGCATAATATTTAAAAGTTATTTTAAATTCTGAGAATTTCTTTATAACCATTTTCGATATTAGCAAAAATACAGGTACTTTACTCTTGAGCAAAAACTACATTTTTTATTAAACCTCGTAAACGACTAATACAATTTGATATCCGATGGTTACCTTTTAGGTTGTAAACCATGCAGAACTTTTTAAAATTAATAATAAAAATTTTTCCAAATGACGTCAACTTACATAGACAAACTGCATATTTATTTATATTTTAATTTTTTTTAATGAACTAACAGTTTGTTTCTTAAGTAGTAAGTGACATTTTAAGATATATTTAACCTTAAATGCTATTTTTTTAGTTTCTATGTAATGTAAATGTTACGCCAAATTTGTGTAATTGCCGGTTTTACGTATTCGGCAAATTTTTGCTTTATTCGTGAAATACGCAATAAAGTTGACGATTTCTTGTAAAAGGCAAAACTGTGTCTTAATACGTGAACTTGGCACATTTATATTTGCCGATTACGCGAAATTGGCAACCAACAAACTAAACGCAGACTACAGTAAAAAGCGCCGGAACCGGTAAATTAAACTTGTCACTTTGGAATAGTCATGGTTCGTTCTGGTGAGGTAATTTTTTTATTCGCCTTGTTAAGGAATTTAAAAATATATTTAGCTAACCAGAACTAACCATGACCCTCCCCTCCCAATGTGACAGTATTGCATGACCATCTGTGGTGCTTCCAATCAATCAAATTACTTGTTTCAGTGGTTTTTACTGTAGTCTGCTAAAAGCAAGTTTGTCAAATTTAAGGTTATGTTATGTTATGACAAAATTGTGACAGTTTGTAAACATATAAGAAGTTTATATATTTTTTCTTTAGTTTTGCAAAACAAATTAATTTTAATTTTTTTCTTATTTTGATTATCTAAAATATGTACAAAATACATATTAAATAAGTTGGTAACAAAATGAAACAACCATTGTGCCTATTTCGTGAAATAAACAATTTTAACTGAAATATTTGCCTATTACAAGAAATCGGCAACTCTACAGCTTATTTCACAAATTAAGCAAAATTTTGCCGAATACATGAAATCGGCAATTACACAAATTTAGCGTAACATATAGTTTATTGTTTTAAATATTAGGTACTGAACATTAAAAAGAATATATTAACCTAATGCAAAGAAAATATGTATATTAGGGTTATTAGCCATGGCTACAGATAAAGTTTACACTAGCCCAAATAAGACATAATTTTAATGTTCGGGAAAGCCCTGTATGGCAAATAATTTGCTTATTTAAAAAATAGGATTAACTTTGAGGAATATGTTTTGTTTAAGGACCCCAAAAACTACAGAAATGTCAAAATAAACCAACAGAAAACTACCTTTACTTTTAATAATTTAGCAAAGTGTCGGATAAAAACGAATTTTTAAATTGAATGAGCATCCAATACTAAAATTTCGCAATATTTTTATTTACGTTTTATACCTTTTTGCGTAATTTTTCTGATTTTAATACTTAACCAATTTCACGATTTGTCAAATATTTTTAATTACATTTTATCGTGTAATTTTTTTAAAATTACCTTAACACAAGGTATAAGTTACTTTTAAATTACAAAAAGGGGAGTTTTAAAATAAACATTACTATCGAAAATTAAAATTATATTTTTCTACCTAAGATTTAAAATATTGAATGGCACTTTGATTCTAAAAACCCTTTTATTCATCACATTGCTAAATCATTAAAAATAAAGACGTTTTTTTTCATATTTTTGTAAGGATGTTAGCATTTTCCATACACAACACTTTCACACATAAAAATGTTTGTCGAATTGTGCTCTTGTAGAGTCCATCTGTGGACATTCTGTATTAATAAAATATGTTATAAGGTAATAAAAAGTATCAAAATTCAAAGAGGCACAATATAGAATTTCCAAATATGCTACACCTCATTAAGCCCCCAGTGCCAGCTTAGACTCGACCATTCTTTACTGCAAAAATATACTAGGACGCACGATTTTAAAGACTAAAAAACATGGTTCTCGTTTTTTAATTAAATGTAGTGCTAATTTAATTAAATGTAGTGCTAAGTTTTGTAAACTAAGGATGGCACCAAAATATCAAACTCCAGTAAATCAACAAAACCTATTAACAGCGCCATCTTCAGATTGATTAGTTCTACCAGTAGTACCGTACCATTACCATAGGTAGATACAATTTACTGAATTCTGCACAGCAAAACATCCTCATTTAAGATGATCAAGCCACAAGCGGTAATATAACGCCATCTCTTCTTAACGATATTAACCATAAGGAATAAAATAAATGCAAACTGCGTAAAATTTAGAATGTCCATCAATTTTTCAGAACTGTAACGACAAATTAAATTGACAGTAGAAGTTACAAAATAGTTTAGATTTAAAATGTAAGTAGTCTTTAAAATAGAACTTTTTTCATATACAGGGTGTAGTTTAATTAATGGCTAAAAATGCAGGGTATTATTTCTTAGCTTATTTAAGGAAGAAAAGTTCATATGAAGATATGTCCGCCTAAACGTCTTAACTTTTGAGATACAGGATGTTAAAATTTTAAAACAACCAAAAAATTTCAGAAAAAACTTATTTTAGTAAAAACTGTTATACTGGATATAAACCTTATATTTAAATAAGTATTTATTATTTTCTTACCTAATTGCTAATTTAAAATTATAAAACCTAGTTTTTAAAAGAAACCCAAGCAGCAAGGTAACTTCATCATGACGTCATTTATTAGTCATTTTGGTTATAAGACGTCATCGGACCAAAATTATGACGTCATTTTGGCGTCATTTCACCAACGTCTTTTTGGCGTCGTTGAGGAGACTTTTTCGACGTCACTTTGGAGTCTTCGGTCGGTTGCACGGTCGACAGCGACGGGCGCGAAGCATTAGGAAAGAATTCTAGAAATCTTCTGAGAAATTAGGTCATTCCAGCTGTTCAGGATCTCAATATTAATTTTAAAGATATTTGGTATCTACAAGATGGTTGTCTGGCTCATAACGCCAGGTAAGTTTAAAAGTTTTTGGAAGTCACGTTTCCAAAGCGTATAATCAGCGGAAGTTCATCAACAAATTTATCTGCAGGGTCGATCCTAGACTATCGGCCCCCACGTGCAAATTAAAATTGGCCACCCTTATGGGTACTTCCCAAAAATGAAAAAAATGTCGCCAGGTTTACTTTCTACCTTCCGTATACCTATAACATTTTTATATTTTATATTTCCAGAACAAAAAATAAAACATTTATCAAAAAATGTCTGTTATCAGAAATAGTAGCGTTTATCAAAATCTTCATATAATGTAGTAAGGGCGGCTCAAAATTGACTTTTTAAAATAATATTTTAAAAAGTCAATTAATCAATGAATTCCAAAAAAAAAGTAAAAAGTATTTTATTGTACAGCATAAACAGGTTATCAAATTTGTCTTACATATTGTTTTAGCGGATTATGGTTTCTAGGCTAAATAAAATTAGTTACTCTCCAGTGCAGTAAATTCATGTATTTAGAACAGAAAGCGTAGTAAAAATAAGCCAGTCTATAATATTAAACTTTATTTAAAAATTACAAAGATTTTTTTTTAATATGAATAAAATATTATTTCCAATCCATTTGTATAATATAAGGCGAATTTTATTACCGATTATATTCTAAAAATCTATTTTATAAACCCCCATGTAAAAAATATAATAAAATATAAAATATCATTTGTTTTAAAATTATTCTTTTTTTTATTATTATTGTTTTATGCTATTTAATAAAACAAAGATATTTTGCTAAGTATTTTGTTAAGTTAATTTTTTAAAATAATAAAAAAAAATTCGTAAAACCCAAAAATAAATCAGAATTCGTACAAAACCTTCTCTTTGTTTTAATACAAAAATAACTGTCCGTTTCTTTTTTACTTTTTTACTATTTGTTGTTTATTCGCAATACTGTCAATTGGACTTTTGGAACCATTTAAATCGCACAATTACAGTTAATACGATGAATTTTTGTTTTGACTACCCCAGAGAAAATATTTTTAAAATACATTCTCTATTGTTATTTTTTGTAAATTTAATCACATGCTATTCCAAATTTGCAAACAAAAATCGGTTTTTTTAA
This sequence comes from Listronotus bonariensis, assembly GCA_014170235.1. NCBI lineage: Eukaryota > Metazoa > Arthropoda > Insecta > Coleoptera > Curculionidae > Listronotus > Listronotus bonariensis. The sequence continues at coordinate 51,233 of JACEGR010006230.1, forward strand.
AACCACAACGGCAGTTTAAATTTTTTTAACTTCTTAAGAACTAACCCCTTATCGACGACACTGGTAATTATTATCCTGGATGCCAAAAATGCATAGTAGGCGTCACCCAATTTTTTTAAAAATATTTAAATGATATATAAAGTATAAAAGGTAAAAAAAAGAAAAATCGTGTAGTAGTTACTTGAAATATTATATAGTTAAAAATTATCCTACAGGACTCCTAATATAAGGAAATTGTAAGTTCTGTGTAATAAATTATTCTAAAATTTAATATTTACCTTTACTTACGTATATATATATATATATATATATATATATATATATATATATATATATATATATATATATATATATATATATATATATATATATATATGTCCGGGATCAAAGTCACATTTTAGTACCTGTTAACAGAGATACAATGTTACATTTTTTTCCCATCGCGGAATTTTTTTTCTGCGAAAATCGAGAATATTTAGATTTGATTCTTTCTATTTTAATAGCAAATAATTTAAAAGTTTTATTGGAAACTGTCTTTTAAAATTTATAGTCTTGTAATGTAATGCACTAATATACAAACCTAAATTTTCACCATTATCGCAGAAAAAAATCAAAAATATATATTTTTTTAAATAAACAAAATTACATAATAACAAGTAATTTTTAATTATAAACATCTTTTCCGTAAAACAATTTTTGATATTAGCAAAAATACAGGTACTTTACTCTTAAGCAAAAATTACATTTTTGGACATACCCCGTAGATGACTGATACAATTTTATATCTGATGGTTGCTCTTAAGGTTTTGGACCATACAGATCTTATAAAGAATAACTTTTTTTTGTAAAATCAACAATAAAAGTTTCCCATATGACGCCAACTTACGTAGGCACACTGTATGTATGTTTATATAATTTTTTTCTATTATTTTATTGTAGAATCACTCCTTAAAGTTTGTCGGTAGAGGTCCGGACACCCTGTATAACTTACCTTGTCAGCAGCACCACTTAACACTTATATAAAAAAACATTTATTTACTATTTTACTCTTTACTATTTGGAACAACTTTTCTTTTTAAGGTGAAAACACGCATGCGCTATTCAGTCTATCGCTTAAATATTATAAGTTTTTGTTAAACTAGTATGTTTAAGGAATAATTATGCGCTAGTGTTTCGCGATTGCGGCGTTAATGATGTTAGTCCTACTATACACCGGTCATACCTACGATGGACGGTCAGGGTAATTGCGCAGTTTTATATACTAAGGTTTTTTTACATTGGTTGATAATAATTTGGCCGCCCCTAAATTTGGCTGCCCACGTGCGACACGGTTTTGCCCCCGCTAGTATCGGCCGTGTTTATAGGCATCGTTATAAAGGTGCAAATGACAAACTCCGCCAAAAAATTAGTCAGGTTCTTATAAGCATAACACCTAAAATACTTAAAAACACAAAAATCGAATTTAATAGCAGATTGGGATATTTACTTGCACAAAATGGTGGTCTCTTTGGAAACCTTATAAACTAGAATTTTAAAAATATTTTCGAGTTTCTATCAAAATTGCTGTAAGAATACTTTTATGTTTTTGCTGTTTATTTTTTTTGTTGTTAAGCCCCAAATAGCAAAAAAAAATATGCCTTTGATAATATCAGCATTTGATGCATTTAAAGCAATAAACATGGGCATAGCCAGGTACCGGCAGAGAGGGGCAGCTGCCGCCATCTAGCTATGGACAAACTTACTAATTTCTTTGTAAATATTAAATATATAGGTAAATTAAAGGACTCTGCAACTATAAATAGATTAAAAATATACAGAGTGCTTCTTTATTGCAATTTAAAAAAAAATTAATAGCATATTTATGGGCTTATTTTATGCAAATGCATTGTTTCTAAGATGCAAGGTGTGATACCTAAAAAACGTTTTTTTATCAATATCTTAAATATTTGCTAACCGATTTAGGCTAATTTAGCTCAATTCGATTAAATTTATTAAGTCCACGTCTCCAGCGGCACCTAAAAGAATATTTTTGACAAGAAAATGTAACAGTGAGTGAGTTTTGTTAATATTTTATTTAAATTGGTCTAGTAAAAACAAAGCTTTTTTGTCTCCTCATTATATGTAGTACTAAAAAGATATTTTAAAGAGCTTAAAAAGTCATACATTAAGTACATCTAACTTTATTAGTTTCAGAAATATGACTATCCCAGTCAGGTATCTAATTAATTTTTAAAGTAACGTCAATTTGTATAGTCAATGAAGATATTCACCTTATATTCTACAGTTTAAGTACTCGTCAGGAGCTTTAAAATGATGTGCTACAAGTTTTCCTTCCCATTTAATTTTTTTTAAGATAGAGCCCAGCAATCTGCTTAAAATTTTAATCTGTCCATTTCCCATTAAAATATAGTATGCATCAATTTTAGATCCCAAGGTTTTAATTTTTTTAAATATTTAATTTATAAGAAATAAAGGGGGTAAACAAATCTGTAAAGTAGTAAGAAAGAGCAACCATTTTGAAAAGGGTCATTCGATTTTGTAGCTAAAACGACTCTGCAACGACGATAATTCTGTTAACTTTTCGCAACCATATTGAAAATAAACTATAAAAATAAATAATTTTAATTTTTCTGTAAAATGTTATTAATTTAAATGATTCACAGCGCTTTAAGTTAAAATTCAAAAAATCGCTATGCTACTACGGTAGTAAAACTAAACCGTAACAGTTCCAAAAATACACCATTAATAAAACAAATAGTTAAATCCTTGTTTTCAAAAACGTTATAGGTATTATTACGTATAAGTAAAATGTTTTAGACGTTCAAAACTTGGCAGTGTTCCGAAGGCCTTAGACCGAAATAAAAAAAAATGCATGTCCATTAGCGCCAGGCGGTTATTTTCGTAATGATGCTTTATTTTTAACCATTTCAAAATCATAGATGAAAGTTACAACTTTTTTCTTTTTTATGGCACAATTTATTACAAAAAGAAAATTATATTTGCTTTAATTTTTAAGTAAATTATGGTTTTTATTTTTCTCTTTTATATATTTTCTAACTTACTTTTAATTTTTTTATAATTAATACCTACAGTCTGTTCCCGCATAAACCTAACTTTACCTGTATAATTTCTTAATATTCCGAAAAAAAAGTTATTCTTTATTAAAAAATTGCATTATCTGGATAAATATACAGGGTGTCCAGTAACTCAACCGACAAACTTTAAAGGGTGATCCTACAATAAAAATTTGGAAGACGTCTCCTATGCATCCGAAGACCCTTTTTGGCATAAAAGAAAAAATAGATTCTTACCAATTTTAAAAAATATTTTTTTAAACATGCAGTGGTATATTTACCTTAAACCCCTTATGGACGACACTGGAAATATTAATTTTTTTCTTGTATGTCAAAAAATGTCTTTTAAGGCATGGGTGACCTTTTTTATTTCATTATTTTTAAATATCTAAGTTGATTTAAAAGGTATAATTAAAAAAACGTTATTTTTCTATTTCTGTAAACACACTGTATATCAAAAATTAAGACGTTTAGGACCTATTACGTTTATATATATTTTTTAAATTCTAGAATCACCCATTAAAGTTTGTCGGTTGAGTTACTGGACACCTTTTATAATAAAAATTGCCGTAGAATATACAGGGCAGTACTTTTAATTTTTTTATAATTAATACCTACAGTCTGTTCCCGCATAAACCTAACTTTACCTGTATAATTTCTTAATATTCCGAAAAAAAAGTTATATTTTATTAAATAAATTGCATTATCTGGATAAATATACAGGGTGTCCAGTAACTCAACCGACAAATTTTAAAGGGTGATTCTACAATAAAAATTTGGAAGACGTCTCCTATGCATTCGAAGACCCTTTTTGGCATAAAAGAAAAAAAAGATTCTTACCAATTTTAAAAAATATTTTTTTTTAAACATGCAGTGGCATATTTACCTTAAACCCCTTATGGACGACACTGGAAATGTTATTTTTTTCTTGTATGTCAAAAAATGTCTTTTAAGGCATGGATGACCTTTTTTATTTCATTATTTTTTAAATATCTAAGTTGATTTAAAAGGTATAATAAAAAACGTAATTTTTCTATTTCTGTTAACACACTGTATACCAAAAATTAAGACGTTTAGAACCTATTACGTTTATATATATTTTTTTAAATTCTAGAATCACCCATTAAAGTTTGTCGGTTGAGTTACTGGACACCTTGTATAATAAAAATTGCCGTAGAATATACAGGGCAGTTTAAAATCGCATACATATAACTTTAAAAAATAATAAACGGAAAAAAATTAAACTACCTAATTTCCCACTGATTATGGTTTCTAAAAAAGTTTTGGGTTAACTTTAAAAATATACAGAGTCAGCTAAATAAAGTCGTTCATTGGCAATGTGTGGAAAAGAGATGGTCTAACGCGATTATGCCGCATATTAACAAACATTTTGAATTGTATGACTAATCGTACTTTCTTTGTTGTTGCTTTACTGGCCGATATACATTTAGCTATTGCTTATACAGTATATATACAGTGTGTCCACGGATGGACTTAACTAAACCTGTTTATTTTTTTAATATTTCGGAGAAAAGTTAGATTTTTTTAATATTTTTATTAACATTAACTTGATTTTCTCAAGAAAGCATAACCAATAGCTAAAAAATTGGTTATACACTTTTGATTTTTTTAAGCTTTGTAATTAGATAGTCTTAAAAATATGTGTTAGGTCCATCTGTGGACATACTGTATTACTGTGTATTACTCTTCTTATAAAGTGCAAATTTTTTACTTGAACAAAATTTATTAAATTTTAATCAAATATTTTTTGAAAATATGCTTGATAACCAGAATTCATAAGGTATAAATATATTTTTTATTTAAAAAACATTTTAGAACTATGATATAATAGGTTAGTGAAATAAGGTAGGTTACCTCCGTTTTTAATATCTACTTGTGCGACTTTTTATGAATATAGAATATGTTACCATGGACGTAGCCAGGATTTTGTTTAGAAGTAAGGAGCAGGCACCAGCATTCCAGGGTTTTCTTAAAAGTGGTCTACCGTTATATTTTTAAAATAAAAATCAGACCGATTTTTTAGTAAAGCAAAGAGTAAACCTTGCTCCCTTTTGACAAAAAAAATGAAGACCAAAGAAAAAAAATTTACAGGTCAAAAACTGCGTCCTTTATCTTTAGTTTGCGCCCCTCCAAATGAATAATTTTGATCAAATCAATCGTAATAATTTAAGAACAGCAAAGTTAACTCTCTCTTCACCTTAAATTTGCACCACTCCTGATCTGGCTCTGAAGCGGCCGCTTCACGGCTTTACGCTTGACCCGGCACTGTTTTAATATATTTTATCTTATTTCAATTGTATATGTCAATCCGAATATAATAACACCTTACGTCATATTTTATTACTTCTTATTACTTTTAAAAATGTAATGTTTTACTGGTTTGTGCCATTGATAGTGCTATGAGTAGTCAAGCTTAAACGATTAATTTTATGTCAAGTAGCCATAAAAATTAATTGATAATAATTTGTTATATAAACCTCCCCCAGATTGATAAAGGTTTACAACATTCTAATTATAGGCTATTGATTATGTACTTTTAAAAGGAACTACAACGTTAAAGGGGTTTTATTATTTCATATGGTCAATGATCCCCCAACTATTAAAAAACCGCGGAGTGCTACCATTTAAAGGGGTTCGTTTTTGAGAACGGGGAGAAAACAGCCCCTTTTTCAGTTTTAAGGATAGATCAAAACTACGCACATTTTTCAGGTTTAGGAAAATAAATTTTTCATCGAATAACGCTTTTTAAATTCAAAAAAATATGCTTAAAAAACGAAGCAAAAAAAAACACGTTTTTATTTATTTTTTGTATTTTGCCCTATAACTTTTTTCCATGGGGGCTTAGGCTTAGGCATTGGTTTATAGAAAAAGAACTTTTATTCTTCCTTGACAAAATAGCGCTAAGTAAAAGTCTCTTGGGTTTATAGTATTTGAGAAACGATTTTTAAAGTTTGGTAAAGTAAAGGTATACTCAATTTCTCGGCAATTTTACCTATTTTTACGCAGTTTTAGGTATAGGCAATGGTATATTCAGTTGAAATAGAAAATAATTTTTACCTTTAAAATTGTCCTCACTACCAGGGTCTAAGACTAGTTCTAAGTAAGATATGGATCTTTAAGTCTTTCTACTTTAAACAATTTTTTTCTAATATCTTTTTAATTTCCCGTTATAACTTTTTATTTGTACGTCTATGTATACCGGGTGACAACGAGATCACTTTCCGGCTGCCATTTTTTCATTTTTTTATCGATACTGACGAAACTTAGTAGGGTTGTTAGACTAACTAAAAGTCATTTTTAGGTGTTTATGATAAGCTTTTACGACTTCCGGTTTCAGCAGAAATGACAGAAACTTTTGCTTTTTAAGGGACACCCTGTGTATTTTTTGTATTTTGGATTTTCCAGATCGTTTTTAGTCGAAGTAAAATATTTATTATTATATTAAAAACAAAATTTGGTCAAATTTTATTTTTAAATTACATCTTTTTTTTATCTAGAGTGCCATGATCATTCCAAAATCACTCCTCATACTTTACTTATTTTTAGAAAAATACGATATTGATCTTATCTTTTTAAACTTTTTTACTAGACTCTTAACTTAATTTTTTTAGTTTTTACCCTATTTCAAAAACGTAAGTAACCACACGTCTCGATTTTGGCGGGACCGTCCCGCTTTTTCGAGAAGTGCCCCGGGTCCCTACGATTTTTGGAAAAATCCCGACTTGTTGGTTGGACTGCGAGAAAAAGATTATTTTTTGTTTGGTTTCGGTGGTAAAGACCTTTTTGTTATTTTTTGTGTTCTTCAAAAAATTTTGGGGAGAAATCAAAATAAGGTCATCTTATTTCACTTGTCCCGATTTCTAACTTTAAAAATGTGGTCAGTTTACCAAAAACCAAAATAGGACTATATCACTTTCATAATATTTCTAAATGCAGTATTTTAAAGCAAATCCAACGCTGTAAAACACAACAACACTCTACTTTATGTTCCAACATTTATTGTAAATGATCTTTTTGATACTGAATGGCGTACGTTGCAATTTATCATAGTTGCCATGAAAACAGAAACTAATGGAATATTATATTGTAAAAACAATTTGCCTGTGTTCCGTTAAGAGTTTAAACATAAAAACATTAGTTTTTGTTTATGTATCTCCTACGATGTTAAAATATAATATTTTATTGTTAATACCAAATTTAACGTAAAATTAATTTAACATCGTAAGAGATACATACTTAAACACAAACTAATAGCTAGAGAGTCAGTGTAAGGCTACCTGTATGTATTTGACCAGACCTAAGATTTTGTGCAGTAAAGCTCTTACACCTACCATATATGAAATGGGGATTCACTAAGCTGGTGGCTTTTTTTAGATTCGGGTCGTTAAGGTTTTAAGAAAAAAATGCCTTTTTATCATAACTTTCCTACCACTCCTGGTATGTACACAAATTTTGGTATACATCTTTTAACCATTTTTTGCTGTAAAAGTTAAAAAAAAATTACCAGGGGCGTTCGAACAAGATTTGTATTGAATTTTTTCAAAAACAAAATACTTAATACGCCACTGCTTTTTCTTTAAACCAATATTATTTATTTTTTGAATAATCATTTACTTTGGAGTTAATTTGGTCTCTTGATATTTTTCTGTACGACGAACGGTTTTTGGTTTAAAAAAATTAAAACTATTTTAATGCATGGCATCTATCAATTTTACTTTAAAATATTTTTTTATGTTTATTTATGAATTTAAAGCAGAAAATTTTTAATACTGTACTAGTATGATCATGTTGTATAAAAAAATAAAAATCAAAGTTATGCAGGGTGTTTCGAAATTTTTTCCATTATTTTTTTTAACTATTAATTTTTTTAGGTTTTGTTTTGGTAAAGTAAACATGAAGACTTAAAAAATAAATAAATAAAAAGAAATAACAAAAAAAATTCTTTGGATAATCCCTAACAACACACCCCTCATCTAAAATTTGAACCTTTAAATACAAGTTATATTTTTCGAATTTTATTTCTCATTTAAAAAACTCCTACGCGTCTGAGTAACAAGCAATCAAAATTTTTCGTTAGCTGTGGTTTTTTCTTTAAAAACAGTAATATTTTGCTTTTTTAAAATATCTTTGTATCCTGCGTAGTTTAAAAAAATAATAATAAAAATCTGGTAAATTGTGTATTCCTGAAGGGTACACTTAACATAAGAAATATTATTTTTATAAAATTTACTTTAAATAGCAACACCCAACAAATGCTTAACTAAATAATAATAACATTTAAAGTAACAAATTTTACTAAATAAAAGTTTTCAAAACTTTTATTCAGTAAAATTTTTAGTTTAAAGTTTATTCCTTTCTTAAAAACTAAGCAGGACACGGGGAAAATATAAAAAGACAAAAAGCTTTATTTTTATAGGCTAATTTAAATAAAGTGTAAAAAAATAAACAAAAGACACTGACGTACATTTTTTGTCAGAAATATTTAGATGCCGCTCGAGGCCCCACTGGACTAAAATGCTATTAAAAAAAAAAAATAAACCTGTATTTATATAAATTTATTTTTTTATTTTTCATAAAATAATGTCATAAATAAGGTCTTTAAATTTTTTTTGGCAATTAGGAAACACCCCGACACTTTTAATGTATTTATCGTTGCTTATTTAAATAAAAATTTAACAAAAAAATAGTCATTTGGTCCCCCTACTGGTACCTGGCTACGCCCATGTATAACTGTATGCAAAGTGAAATATTTTGTGCCGCATATTGTAAAATAAATAAAAGTAATAAAATGAAACCATAGAATGACAAAAAGCATTTGTTAGCTTTTTTATTTCTTGTGTAATCCAGGTACAAATGCAGCCTCACAATTTTTATTAAAAACTAAAAAAAATCTTGACAAAATGGTGAATGTAATCTAATTATCTTTTAATATATACCAGCTGCACAGAGAGATATATTATGGTAGGTTTACAACTGACATTTATTGCATGATATTTATGTCAGACATATTTCTGGCTAATGTAAACGGTCAAAAAAGTATGTCTGATATAATTTTATTGTTTACATTAGCCAGAATTTCTATCTGACCTGAATATCATGCAATAAATAATAAAAGTCAGATATAAACCTACCTTAAAGGTAGGTATAAAACATGTTAATTTAGTTATGCACTACGTAATATATTAATATACGAACCTAACCAACATACCGTATTAATAAAGGACAAAAAAAAACAAACGTAAAAGATATAAAAATGTTATAACAATTTTTGTTTATATTTTCAAAATATGATTAAAAATAAAAAAGTCGATGATTGAAAATATTCTTCTTCTGTGTGCAAGTAAAAATATTTTATTTAATATTCATTTTTTGTATAGAGAGCATACCTAAATTGTTACCACCTGCGTAGAAGGTATTTAAATATTGTTGTGTATAAAAATACGTCATTAAAGAAACCAGTCTAGATTTTTTAATTGGAAAATTAAATTCCTTTTAGTCATCAAACATCTAGTTTATGTCATCTCTTGGAAAAAGTGTAGCAATAGGAGCTTGAACAGAAAACTATTGGTATAATATTATTATTAATATGTAGTATTAATTTTTTTAACTGCAAAGGTCTAAAAATTTTACAGTTTACCGATTCTGTAACCCACTTTTGGTCATGATCGACTTAATCTCTTTTAGCATTTATCTTTGTCTTTTACTCTTAAAAATATTCTTTCTTTTTCTAACATAAAGGGAAAACATCTATTACTTCTGTATAACATACTTTAATGCGCTCCCTCAGCACATTAGATGTTTGAACGACAGGTTTTTAGAAGCACTATAAAAAAGTACCTATTAAAACAAGCCTTTTTTCTGTGAATGAATACCTAAGCAGCAGCTTTATTTTTTAGTTAATTTAAATTTTGACTTAAAGAGGTAAAAAAATAATAAATTATTTATTTCAGGACTCTCATGAAGGCTAAACTTTAGTAAAACATTATTGTTTTAGTTTAAATACTTTTTAATAATTGTGATTGACTGTCAGTGTTATTGTGATGTAACTATATTTTTTTATATTTTATTGAGTATAATGTTTAGGAAAATTTTAGAATATTTTAAATGTTTCTTGTATAATTAATGTAAATTGACGTGTAAAAACACTTATGTAGTGTAATTATTACCAATAAATAAATTGAATTACAGAATGCGACTTTTGAAAGAAATTTTTATTTTCTTATGTTTTTTAAAGAAACTTAGCCCGCGTCGCCTCGTCGCACAGTGGTTCCTTATGAGGAAAAACCTCAAATCGTAAAGGATATTTTTGTAGTAAATGAACACTGATAATTTCAACAGTACTAATGAAATCATCTATTAACAACATTTATTGGATTTTGATTACTTTTTTAGTGTGAAAAAAAACTCTAGAGCTTAAGAATTTTTTAACTACGAAAATTCACCAAATTTTGGTTTAAGATATAACTTATGTTTACTATATCTACAACTTGTTTAATTAACTACTATTACAAAATACTATCAATGTAACATTTTTAAAAAACATCACAAGATTCTCAGAAAGTTTCTTTCTATATTGAAACCTCGAATAATATGTATCTCTGAAACACATAAAATTCCTGCTTTTAGAAGTTTTTTTTTAATTACAAAAAAGCTCCACCGAGCTCCAAGCTATAATTAGCACCCAATTGAAGCTAATAATATGGACTACTTATCCTCCGAAATTCAGCTGCAACTACTTGCGACTTCAGCTTTTATCCCACTTTAACCCTGAAATTGAATAAACTTTTATTGGTCTTGAAAAAATGAAAATAAATTATTATAGTACCTAATATAGTAAAGTTTATCGTCAATAAGTTGAAATTGTCAATATAGTGGAATAGACCCGCTAACTGGCAAATCTGTTGAACAAAAAGCAATTGTTATTATACAGGGTGTGAACAAGAAAATCTCGAGAAGTACAGACATGATTAAAAATGCATAGTTGAGGAGTCAATGTAAATTAGTGTGCAAGCGAAAGCAAAAGATATGACTATACTTCCGCAAATAATTGAAGAAGAAATATGAATGATCCTTACAAGTTACAAGATCTGTGAGAAATAAAATTATTTAGCTTCACCTTATGTTAATTCAATAAATTTGCGGCCTCTTCGCTGAGTGGTAATTGTTTTACTTTGGTTTTTGGTCTTAATGGACGTTATGTATGGGTCCTTGATAAATTTTTGAATAATAAAATTTATATGCATTACTACACAAGTTCATGCTCTGGTATTCGGGCATAACTTTTAATTTATTATAAACAACTTTTCTTAATAACATTTTTTGAAATAAGGAAGGGCAGTGTACTCTTGTGCAATTTTTATAATTCATGTCCTATCCTGTATAACGTTTGACTTGGAACAATAATTATTCTAAGCCCACCTAAATAAGTCCATGTTCACAATAAAATTATTGTGTTTCGGTCGAGCAATAATAATTAATTAAAAAATCCCATATAATATGCATGTATATCCCACCATCCTGTATAATGTATATTATTAACAAGTAAATGCACCTCTCATTACTCTGAAACCCTTTCTACCTTAAACGCGACTTGTTATTTATTTTGAAAAAATTGATAATTAAAATAACTGATTAACACTTTAAAATGACTCACTCTGTATTAATATAAGAAAATTATTTTGCTCTAAATTTGCATAAATAAGACTCTTATTGAATTTCAAAATACCAGAAATCTCAAAAAATGTAGATAATAAAATGGGCTATCACTACTGTTATTTAAGAATTTTAAAGAGATGGCCTTGAGAGTTAGAGAGATGAGAGGATCAAAGTGTTTTCTTCCATGAAAGTCTTCACATTTGACAGGAAATGGACGGGCCTCTCATGAAATTCAATTGACCCGTATAGGAGATATGAAGTTTTTTCCCAAATATTACATTTTGGCCCCACTGTGCG
>JACEGR010006231.1:0-63275 GCA_014170235.1 Listronotus bonariensis
AGAAAAACATGGTACGCCATTGCACTTCTAAAATAAAAAATATTTTTTAGATACCGGTTTAGTTTGGAACAAAATTGATCTCTCGATTTTTTTTATTCGATGTACTGTTTTTACATAAATTAACACAAACAATTTTTTGGCATGGTATTTTCATATCCCTAGTATCATCATTTTTATTTATTTTTTTATACTAAGAGAAAGATTGGCCAAGACATTAGTGTTGCAACTTTTATTTTATATAATGAGTGGTAAAGCAAACTAAGTGAGAGAACTGTAGAATCACATAGCGATATAAACATGCCGAGAATTGGTTTGTATTAATTTATGCAAGCACTGTACATCAAGTAAAGAAAAATCAAGTGATCATATTTATTCTAAATTAAATGAGAATCCAAAATAATATTTTAATTTTAGGAAAAACAGTGTCGTACAATTTTTGTTCTAAAAAATATTTATAGTAAATCTCTCACGGTCGACATTAGTGAAAATATATAATTCCATATACATTAAAAATGTTTTTCGATACTTAGAAGAGATCTTCCGAATTTCTAAAAAATATCCTAATGGGTATCTATAAAAGTTGTTAAATAAATAATAGTTCATCATGTGCATTTTACTATGCATTTGCATTTTACTATTTTTTCATAACTTTTCCCTCATAGATATTTACAAATGAAATAATTATAAGATTTAATATATTAAGCACCCCACGCTTTTATTCTGAAGTGAATTATTCTGTTATTATCTTAAATTTTATTATAATTCTATTTTGAGGTATATAATTATGATTCATTGTTTGACCTTTTATTACTGTAATACAAACTCTTTGTAATGAAAAATTATTTTCTAATTTTTAGTTCGGTTGCATATAAAAGCGTGTTTTTAGTTTTTTTAGACTATTATTTATTTTTCATTTTTTAGTTCGATATATCAATTAGTTTTCTGCGGACATGTGATATTGAAATGTTTCACGAACTATTTCGTAATCTAGTCATTTCATTTAAAGCTTCACTGTTGCATGGGGTTTCAGAACGCAACTACTCCGAACAAGTTTCTGTCAGCCTTATGCCGAGAGTACGTCCGAAACTGCACGCATGCGCAGATCGCGCACTAGCTCTTTCTCTGTTATTCTCCTACAGAAAATCTATAAAGGAATTTATTTATCCTGGCGATCCTAAGCAGGATAACGGGATACTGTTTGCAGATTATTGCATTGTCATGGGTCCTTGATACGTGTGCAAAGTTTCAAAGAAATCGAATCGCTGGAAGTTGGTGAAAATTAAGCTTAAAGATTCCGTTACATACATAAATACATACATACATACACCCCAAGGTAATAAAAGCGTGTTAAAAAAGATTATTTTTGTCGGTAGAGTTACTGGACACCCTGTAAGTAAATTTGAAGACAAAATTTTGATCTCAAAATGATTGAAAAAATCAACTAATAATTTCATGAGAATGGGTCATCTTAAAATATGTAGAATATTATTTGATTTATTTAGGATATTAATTTACTTCTTGCTGTTAAAGTAGAGTTTTCACAACACATTCCTCCTCTTGAAGTTTCATACCCTTCAAAAGGCAAACTTGACAAACAGAATGACAAAGTGTATAATTAAAGTGTTTTTGGTTAACCTCTCACTCAGTCTATATTTTTTTACAGAGCATTGTTGTAAGATGGGAACCCCTGCCACCCGAAACCCAAAATGGTGTAATAACAGGCTATAAAATCAAGTATAGAAAGTCGGGAAAAGGCAAAGGTACTACTTACACGACACCAGCGAGTGAAAGGCATTATGTAATTAAAGACTTGGAAAGAGGATCGCCGTATCAGATAAGAGTGTGGGCGATGAATGTCAACGGAACTGGGCCTGCGTCAGATTGGGTGGAAGTTGAGACGTTCCAGAATGATCTGGATGAGAGCGTTGTGCCTGGACAACCATCTGGATTACGATGTAAGTACCTATTTAGTAATGTCAAAGAATATAATAGCTACCGCAATAGAAGTCCAGTGCAAATGGCTGAATATACGAACAATTTATTACCACGCGTAGTATTAGCTGCTTCAGAGTCTATACAGGGTGTTACAAATTCGTTGCATTGGCATTGCTAGCTCGGTAATTATAAGAGATAGAGAGTTGGTTAAATTAGGGCAAAGTTGCGCCTTTTTATGCCACTCCTCGTTAAACAGAAAATACAGTACCCATTTCTTTCCATGTTTAAATTCTTGATGAAAATATCTTTGAGATGACCGCCAAAGATTATTTTTTTAATTATTTTGCTTAGCAGGTGGCATGCTTTAGCAAAAACTGCAATTTTCTTTCTTCTTTCACCATTTTAAAATTTAAGAATGATTTACCTTTCATTCGTCGCCTTGAAGTAAGCCAAAGAGGGATTTCTGGATTTACTACAGCGTGGCAGATACCAGAAATTTTCAAGCGCGTCAGATTAAGATGGGCTAAGTTAATTACATAAGTGTATATTTCACTAATCTGACAATGAAAGAGTGACGTAAAGAAAGCGGAGGGTTACAAAGTTGTTAAAAAGTCATTTTGACATTCTTGAGCGTGGCTATTTTTTTTTTTTTTTTTTAAAGAAATAATTTAGGGACATACAAAAATGTATAATCCGATACGATCCGAACGATTTCCACAAGCAGAAATAATAACAGTACTTTTTTATATCTATTTAATCATATAGCCGCTTCCCCCACCGATGAAAAGGTATACATTATATAATATTTTTTTCTTTTTATCATCTAAGCTTTTTAACCCAATAGGTTTCTATGACGCTCGAGTAAATCCCCATTTAGCATCGTGGGCTCCCCTACTATTATTGTCATGTTTTGGTGCAGTTTAACAATAGTTTTTTTGAAGAATATTACAACAAAGGAAATTAGTTTTTCGAGTATAATTAAAGCTCAACAATTTAATTTTTATGCTGGCAATAAAGCCTGGAGTTAAATGTGTAATTATATTAGTAAGTTTTGAAAATCGTGACATTCTAACTTTCGAATGGTAACAATATTATCAACTTATTATGATCTTTACAATTATAAAGTTTAAATATGAGAAAACTTAAATTCGAATAATAAAATTAAATAAGTTTATTCTCATAGCTTTGTTTTATACAAAATATTTCGGAAGTACCTACCAACTGGAAAACTTTTTAATTATTAATTCGACGAAAAAAATGTCTCCTCCTAAAAAGTCCTTTTTGGCGAGAAAAAAATTACACAAAAATACATGTATGTTGGATGTATCGGCAGGTTTAAAAAAATATTTTTTAAACTATTCGATTTTTTGTTTGAAAGGGTAAAAATGTTTTTTACTTTTGATACGCTATCTAGCTGCAAACTTTTTGAACGAAAATTAAAAAAATATATATTTTACTTTGTTTTTGACAGGTGAAGACTAATAGCCGATTCCCACCTAGGAGTTTTACCCGGAGTATTCACTCCGGATTAAAAGTTTTTGACTTTACGATTCACACCTGTGAGTCATGGGTAAGGGGTTAAAAACTCGTGCGTTTCCACCAGGCAAATTAGGACTGGTTCTAATTTTACCCTACGGGTGACAACTTTTAATAAAATTTCCTACATATCGGTTGGTACTACCAAAAGTTGTGATTCGATTCAAATGTGCATGGATATGATTTTACCCATGTCTTTGAAAAAACACCGATAATTAGCTGATGGGTGACGACTCATCCGTCACGGGTAAACACCCTTAAGGGGGAATCGGCTTTAAAATATGTTATGACTCCGATTATTTTAAAAATGTGGAATACGGGGTTTTCGTCCCCCCCATGGTCACTTTCGATGTCGTAAATTGTCACAACAGAAAAAGTTCTAAAATTTTTTATAAAACTCTTAATGATAATCAAATCTATCAAATAAATGTTTGTCATATATTTACAACAACAACAAAAAATGTGTTTCGACCTAGGTAAATCCCGGTTTCTCTTTCTCTTTGTTGCACAATGTTAACTTAAGTATTTATTGAATATTGGCTTAATTAAAATTTTAAATATTTCAGATAAAGCTACCTTTGACAAACTGTACGTAATGTGGTCGCCACCCAATAACCAAAATATCAGAGTAAGAAGCTACATTATTGGTTGGGGTAAGGGAATACCAGACATTTATTCACATGAACTCGATGAAAGGAATAGGACCTATATAATCGAAGGACTAGGTAAGTTTATTTACCAAATTGCAAAGTGATTTTTCTCATTCTATATTATTAAATTTGAAAAACTGATGGTAGCTGTACATGAAGTAACTGTCTCAGAAATGTTTAGGAAAAAATAGGTAGCAACGTTTTCAAAAGGAATTTTAGTTCAGCTGATTTTTTGATATGTTGTTCTCCTTCCCCTTCTAAAAAGAGCCTGGGCTGTCTGGCTGGCCCTAGTGGTTGTGTTTATTAGTTCGCACCCTAGCTGTACATGTAACAAGCCAGGGTTTTGAAAAACCTAATTTTCAATTTCTTGTCTTTAGATAGGTTTACCCAACATGTTATTTTTTATTGCCAGAGACTTTTATCATTGCTTATTATACAGTCGTCTCACTTCTAACTTCTGAAGCGTTCAGTATATTTTGATGAAACTTGAAACAATAATATACTCAATAATCTTTGGGCTCATTCAGGTGGTCCCAGCGACTGAGATTGCTTAGTTAAAAGTCACTCTGAATGCAAAGCTGATTACTGCTTTTTGATAGCGGCTAAGTATTTTGCTCAGCGTAAAAAATGACCGCTGTCGCTTTTCAAACAGCGGATTTTGATAGTTTGACATGGAAGCTTGGTTAAATCGCGATAAATATTTATTTTGCTAATACTTTTAAATATTTTCTTTGTAATAACGTTTAACTCCAAACAATTATTATGGATAAAAACAAATTTGGTCTCGATACCCATTTTGTGATCGTAAATAATGGAGGAAATCCCATTATAGAAAATAATAGAGTATTGGTACAAAGTATAAAAGGTAAGGATAATTTAATATTTAAATGTACTACATATTTTGTAAATTTTTATTGAAATTACCATAGTTTATTAACTATGCTCGTAAAATTTTTAGATAATTCCTTTGTTTATATTCCTCTGTGTCCCCAAGTAGAGCAAATTTTTGGTCCTACAACTAAAAAAACAAAAACTAACTTAAATAATGAAGATGTTTTAAAGGCTACTGATAATAATAATGTACTAGGTAGATGAATATAGCAGTTTTATTATCTATAGTGATATTTTGCATTAATTACTTGGTAGATGCTTACAAAGTTTGTCAAACAATTATCATTACTTACTGTTAATGTATAAATACTTAATATACCTATAACCCAAATTTATGTTATGTTTGAATGTTCACATTTGACCAGCTGTCACCTTTAAGTTAGCAATGCATTCAGAAAAAATAAAAATGCTGACTAACAGCTAAGTTAGCTAACTTAGCTGATGGGACCTCCTGAATGTACCCATTTATTATATGGTTAAGGTCTGCATTTTTAACATATCAGTGACAGCTGTAGGTTTTAGCAACCGCTACCGACAACCGAGGATCTACCCGAAAAAGGAGGGAGAACAACAAAATCAGCCAACCTAAAATTCTTGTTTTCCCGACGTTGCTACCTCCCGGACTAAAATAAATGTAGATTTAAAACAAACCCAGCTGTACCCTTTTTACTTTAATTTAATAAATTTAATTGATATTCAAATCCTTCTTTTGCACAAAACAATCAATTTAAATTTTCTTAATTTTACAAAAGATTATTTGTCTGTTTTTTTTTAGAACCAAACTCTGAATATGTCATTAGCATTCGAGCTAGCAATAATATGGGACCTGGACCCTCAATATATGCAACTGCTAAAACACAAGATGAACCACCACCAGAACCAGCAGCCGCCCTGATGCCTCCTATGGGTTTGAAGGCTCAAGTCTTAAGTACCACATCCGTTGTATTATATTGGACCGATCCTACATTAAAACAAAGTCAGGTAAGCTGTCTTTTGTATCCCGGGTGATACTGAATGTTTTTACCCTCTTATTTTTTTCATATTCGTTTACCAGAAGAGTGATGCCGGAGGGATGAATTTTTTTATCTTTTTCTCTGTGCAATCCAATATACCTATACCTTATTTATTAATACTTAAATTAGCAAAATAAAATAAACAGATAATTTCAAAACACCTTTATATTTTTCATTAAAAGAAAACCTTAAACAGCAAAAACTACTTACCAGAGGAATGACTGCACCGATTGTAACACTAAGGAAATATCTATTAAATCATGATACACATTTACACTCATCTCGCCAAAAGACACTAAATTAATATAATAGAGTGTAAGCAAAAATTAGAAGACAAGCCTGTTAAGACGCGAACGACAGAAAGGCATTATATTATTTAAAATTAAAACCTAAAACCCTTGACCTACAGAGGAATTATCATAAAAACTGATTACAGAGATTTTTTCCAGGTAAATTAAAGAATAACCAACCTTTTAGTGCTTTAGGATATTACATCTGATAAAATATAATATAACAAAAATAATGAATTAAGCAAAACTTCTAAACAAAACAATATTTGGCTTTTCTAAAGATATTTAATAAACATTTTAAGAACAATAAACTTTATATATTATGAAGAACTATTTTGTCCTTGCTTAATATAATAAAAGTTAACATTACTTTAAAATAAATTAAATTAGAAAATATTTAATATATATATATTTAGTTTTTACTTTATTTGTTTTAAAGTAATCTTAACTTTGAATATATTATGCAAGGACAGAATAGCTCTTCATAATATATAAAAAGTTCAATTTTCTTAAAATATTTATTAAATATAATAATATAATAATAGAATAATAGAATAGAAAGCCAAATATTATTTTGTTTTAAATTTAAACTTTTAGAAAACAAATTACTATAAAATAAACAAAACTTTTATTAAATACCTGATTTATTTACAGTCAAATATGGATTATTGCTCGTACTATTTCTTTTTGTAGCGAAAAAAGTACTTGTTTTTTACCTAAATTTAAAATATATTAAAAAAAAGTTGTAAAGACAATTGATAAAAAACTACTAAAAGTTATCTATTTAAAAAGTATAAGTAAGTACAGTGAACATTTTTATTTTTTTATATAGTCATGAACAAAATGATTGAATATTTTTTTTATTGCAGTAAGCATATATGTAAGCTGATGTAGGCGGATATGATCTTTTGTTTAAATGACTTGACTTAGCAGATTTTGATTCTTAAAAAGTAATTACGAAGATTTCAAAATATTGGATAATTTAGTCCATAAGTGTATATTCTATATGGGTGAATTTTTAGAAAGTTTTAGGTTTTATGATAAGCATAAAAAATTACATTTCTTTGCATTATCATACCCTCAAAAATACTTTTGGTTTAATCGAGTACCTACTATCATTTCTTAATATTATAGTTGCCCACTTTGCTAAAAGTTGATGTTGATTTTTGATTATGTCGTTAAAACACAGTATTTTTTTTTATGAAAATAAGTTGTTAACGTTTTCGAAATATGTTGATTTATAAGTTATATTTATCTTTTTTAGTATGTTCGAGACAGTCGTTTTTACAAAGTAAAGTATACCGCAGATAATTCGGCGAAAACTAAAACGCTTAATGTAACTGATTTAAATGTTATGATCGACGACCTGAAGCCTAACACTCTATACGAGTTTGCTGTAAAATTGGTAAAAGGTAAGTTTTTTAAATATTAGGTAATATTGCTATGATTAGCAAGTATAAATTTAAGTAACTCAATAGTATTTTATGTAACAAATGCATAAAGTGATATTTTTGTTATGAATGGGAGGTTTGACAGCACAAGCCATTAGGCCAGTTACCCCAGTACAACTAGCAATATTCGCTGAGCGTGTGACTGCAGCGCTCGGGCCGTCAAAAGTATGTTTTTATTCGTATGTTAGTAATAGCAAAATACATTAATTTAAATATAATAAAATCTGATTATTGATTTATTTTCCATTTAGCAATTGGAAAACTATAAAATTTGCACTTACTTTTTCTGCCTGTATTTTTACAATTTACAACACAACAACTCTGGTGTCTCATTTTGTTTTAATTTATTAAAATCAAAACAAAATTAATGCCCAATGTAACGCCGAAAGTAACCACTGCAAGCGCGCCAGTCGATTTAATTTTCCTTACCATGGCTTCACCAGAGCGAATACCCGGAACAAATTAGATTAAATCTGGGATTAGTGGAAAATGCTAGTGTGAAAAAGTGCGGTAATGGTTGGCAACCCTAGTTTTAATACAAGTGAAAAGAAAGTCTTTTTGATAAAAATGATAATAAGACACACAGCTATTCACGCACAAGGCTCAAAAACGCGTGTTAAACATAACGAAGTAAATAAACAATATTATATTTATATCCATTTCAATGGTTAAACATGTCCGATCACCTGTTTTCTTTTTGACCACCAGAGGTCTCATTGATCTTTAAAATCGCCAATTACAATATTTATGGATTTTTTTTTAGAAACGTCCTATTTTTTCGATATGTTTCAATAAAAATGATTTTATATTTACGCCATTCATGACCAGTAGGCATATCTAAAGGACCATAACCTAATATGTATACTGACTAAAGCATTTGATTTCTATTTTATTTACAAGTTTAGACAAAATCCCTTAAAAGCTTATAATTATTTTAGGTCGTAGAGAAAGTTCGTGGAGTATGGTCGTTCAAAACCGTACTTGGGAACTTCCTCCTGATGTTGCGCCAAGAGATTTGGACGTGCACCTTAAAGATGAGGAATCACAGTTGGTAGAACTTACGTGGATGTCACCTAAAACTACTAGTGGCCGCATAACGGGTAAGAAAACTGTATAAAATTATTTCTGCAACAAGTGCTACCAAGAATATATTTTCAGTCGGTTCCAGTGGAGCCCCTATCTTTAACTTTTTGAAACTAATTTTTTGAGAAAAAAAAGGTCCTCATCCCTAAAATGAGGCCCCCATAGAACATAACAACATAATGTGATATACTTTAATAAGGTTGAGGCTTCCCTTCATACTTGAAAAATTTGGACAAGCAAAAAAACAAGGTCCTCACCCTTCAAAGAAGCGCCCTTCTAACTTACCATAATATACTTTACCAAGGTTGGGGCCCCCTTTTTGTATTTTGGTACTAAAAACCCTCACAGCAACGCTCCTAAACCCTAATATGTACCTTA
Organism: Listronotus bonariensis; assembly: GCA_014170235.1. NCBI lineage: Eukaryota > Metazoa > Arthropoda > Insecta > Coleoptera > Curculionidae > Listronotus > Listronotus bonariensis. The sequence goes on from JACEGR010006231.1 coordinate 9,228, forward strand.
TTTTCTATGAGAACCCCATTTGGGGCACCCTCTAACTGGGGGCTCGGGGCGGACCGACCCCCTTCTCGGTAACCTAGTGTATATTTCGGCAAGGTCTAATGACTATTACGTGGTATAATGTGGTAATTGATTGAAGATGCATCTTTGCAGACTTGTAAAAAGTAATTTCTTACCTTACTTTAAAAAGCAGATTTTATAGAGTGGTCGCCAAAACAGCAAAAATTACTTAGTTTCAGGGCCAGTAATCAAATGGACTTCATGATAAGAACACTTTTATAACCTTTTTAGGTGAGTCCGGTCAATGTCAAATGTTTCGGGTGTCCGACTGGGCGAACGCGTCACTTATTTGTTGGCCAAGTTTACCACAATGTTTTACATGCAATTTTTAAACATTTTGCCAAAAATGGTAAGTGTTACAGTCATGAAACCATAAGGCTCAAACACGTTTCTGATATCGGACTATCGTGACTGTAACCCTTACGATTTTTGGCACAATGTTTAAAAATTGCAAGTAAAACATTTTGGTTAACTCTTCCGACAAAAAAAGTGACTCGTTCTCCCAGTCTGACACCCGAAAGGTTTCATATTGACAGGCTGGGTTTAAGCGCCAGTTCCATATATGGCGTTATGAATATTCGTGGTAGACTCGTCAAGAAGAACCGCCCTAAAAAGGTTTTGAAAGTGTTCTGATCATGAAGTCCATTTCATTACTGTCCCAGGAACTAACTACCTTATAGCATTTTGATTGTGCTGTGGCATGCTTCTTATTTTTTTATGGAGAAACCATGGGTCGAACAAAAGAAAATCAAGAGATAAAAAAATATTCCGAGGAAAAGCAATGGCGCACGATTTTTTGCTTAAAAATATTTAGTTCAAATCATACTCAAACCTCCCTGAAAAAAATGTACCAAAAAAATATCTTCTTAATGCGTAGTGACTGTGCCCTATATTTCATTAAAATATTTAGAGAATTATCATACAGTACCACCCTGTATTTCCAAAGTAAAGACATTATCTTAATAGAATTATTCTTTCAAAAATCACCGAAGAAGTCACATCCTTAAAAATTAGCTTCTTATTTTGAAACTCCCTGTACTAAAGAAAAATCTTTTGCAGGTTACGTTATTCTTTACACCGACAACAAAACCAAACCGGACGCTCTATGGCAGGCTTTAGCCGTAAAGGGCGACAATCATTCAAGCATTATCTACGACTTGAAACCTTTTACGGTTTACTACTTTAAAGTTCAGGCGAGAAATAGCAGAGGCTATGGACCGTTTTCAAATATCGTCTCATTTAGAACGGGGCAAAGTAAGTAAGAAATAAATGGAGTGGTTAATTATTTATTATTTTTTATGTAATTTTGTGGAAACAGGAATATAAGGTGCTTCTTTTTATTATTGTTCATTTATTTGTTTTTATATTTTTTTACCTGCATGATATTCTTTAATTGTCCTAATTTATGTTATTTTTTTTTCTTTTAATGTGTTTTTATTTTATTTTTTTAATAGATGTTGCACGCCATGCTCCTGTCCAGGGAATCGCAGGTAGTTATTTTATATTTTTTCTTTTATTTTGTTATACATTAACTTATTTATTTGTTTTAAATTATTTTATTTTGCACAAAGTAAACTGGCTGTTTTAAATAAAATTTACCTTTTGTTTTTTTGTGTATCTCTCTTCATTTTTCCGTAATCAGTTTTTTTATTGCATACGCACAAAAATGTTGCCACAACCGCTGTTGTAGTACATCTACATTTTTAAGTCGTCCCGTCATTTTATTAATAATGACTTCTAACAAACTAATTTTTGTTTTATTTACAAAATAAATACACCATCTATTAAGAAATATTATTTGATAAATTTAAACTACTGCCAGGTCATTTTATTTTATGTTAAAACTTAAACTCAGTAAAGATTTTATATTCGATTTTAATTTTGTTTTTGTTCTGTCATCCATACGGATTGTAAAAAATGTTAGAAAATCTCAAATTTTATTATCATTAAAACTTTTTGTTGTTTGGCTTTAATCTAAGTATTTCAGGAAATAATCTAACCGTATACCACTTGAACTACCAATTCAAATCGTTTAAAATATCCAGATATTTTTGCATGACTGTGCTCGGCAAATAGTTTAATGGATAGACCTTAGACCTTAGAATAGGGCTGGGAAAACCCATGCACTGAAGGCGCTCGGCTTATTGTGCGCTCTGTCTTTTTACGTCTGGGTAATATCAGCCAGACGGGACCTACAGCTCAACGTGGGTCCCGAACCACGGTCGACAACTTAAGACCTCGTCCCCACCAAGGGGGCACTACTGAACCTACCGACTGATTGGGGTCCGCATGTCTACGGTTGCGCAGGACACAGCAAAGTGTGTTCGGGTGCCTTAGTCCTTGCTGGCTATAAGCGTCGATACATTTTGCACTTTGTCCGTTTGTTGTTGAGCTAACCACTAAATTTCTGACCTTGGCCGCCGCGCCGGCATGATTCGAACCCACCTCCCGTCGGTTGTGAGCTCAACGAAACCCGGCGCTTTAACAAGCTAGGCCAACACCCGGCCATGAATAATACTTTAACAAAAAGTTAGAATTGTAAAATAAATTCCCTCCACCGCTACATGCTTACGTTTTTTGGCAAATTATTGTACATTTATTTTCCAAGCAAAATTATGCTCAAAATATGTTGGATAATTTAATCGATTAAATTTACAGGTTTTGTGATAGAATATATGAATTAATATTAAACATTTATTGCAGAAAGTAACGGTGTATTCTCCGGAAAAGTACTTCTCTACACCACGATAAGCGGTTGCCTTGTAGCCATCGTGACTGTTGCGGTGGTTATAGGTTATCTCTGCTGTAGAAAGAAGGAGGCTGGTCTAGCATCACCTAATCGAGATAAGAAAGGTTATCAAAAAGGTTAGTAAATTATATTAATTTTGAAAAAACTAAGATATTTTTTCAGGTGTATGTTTTAAATTTCCTAAAGTTGAAATGAAAGAACCTCAGTGACTAGCAGAAAAATAAACTTAATTGAACACTTGTATTCCTAATTAAACGAGTAATGTAAAAAAAGACGTAAGGACGCCATTTTGGTCTTAAATAATAAAAAATCACTGCTTGTACGGACACTACTGTTAAAGTTACAATGTACATATATTTACTTTTAAATACCACTACATAGTAAATATCACTGAAATATCTTGAGTGGTTTTGGAATTATTAAATAATTTCTGTATTTTCCTTATGACTCTTACAAATTTCTGGACCATAGAAAGTCAATTTTCTCAGTATTTTATTATAGAATTGCTGCCTTATACAGGGTGTTTCGTAACGAGATACTGATACTTACCTGTCATTCCATTTTATACAACTTTTATTATGTTTTTTTTCGGTGGCGTTCAAGTAGGATTTTAACTGAATATTAAAAAAATGGTACACCATTTTTTTCTCTAATTAAAAAATATTTTTATAATTTTTATACAATTTTTAGTAATGCATGGTTTTTGCTAAAAAACATTTTTCTGAATGGTCCTATGGCTATAACGTGGTAATTAATAGAAAATGCCTTTCTGATATTTTAATGTTTTAAAGATCTTTTACATAAAAATGCTTGTAATTTAAATTAAATTAACTTTAGAGTTACTGGAAAAGTTTTAATACCTCTCAAATGCCACTGGAATAATTTTTAAAAATGTTGTCCATTTGAATATGCTTCCTATGTGGCTGTGTACTAAATTTTATTAAAATATTCATTAAGGAGCTTATAGCTTCATTTGACATTTTTCTTAAAATCACGTAAAGACTCAGACCCTTAAGAATCTCAGCACTTTATTATTATCCATGCTTTTTAGGTAACCAAGGAGTCAAACCTCCAGATCTCTGGATCCACCACGATCAAATGGAGCTTAAAAATATGGAAAAGCGACACTCGACCAATGACGGTGCTAGCAGCAGTGGTGCTTTGACGTTACCAAGAAGTGTCGGTGGTAACGACTACGAGACACATGAAAGTGTACATACTAATTCTTTAGATAAACGTTCATATGTTCCTAATTATGGTAAGTAAGCTTTTGTTTTCGAGCTTTTGGGGTCTAAGAAAAAAATTGTTGTAAATATTTATTATTTTAATAAGGTTGGTCATAGTTATTATATATAATAATCTTACTTTTAATTAAAAATTCTAAATTTTATGCTTGCATTTAATCTCTGTATGAAACGTGTTAATTTAAAAATTTTCTTTTTTTTTTGTTAATTAGTTTTTCTGACTTATTGATGCACCAATTTTTCCTATCAATAAAATTGTTTCTAAATTATAAGGTTTCCCATTGACTTTTCCATTTATTTCCAATATACATAAAGTATGTATAATTTTATAGTTTTTTACATTATTTTATTATAAAAGATTTATTCAAAATAATTTATTTCAGATAAAATCTAAATTATATATAATATAAAATGTCTGCATTTTAACCCATAACATACGTTTCTCTTTGTAAATCCTATTTTCTTTACAAGCAAAAGTTTTTAGCAAAAAAATTTTTTTCGAAAATTTAAATTTTTATCCACTCACTACAAATGAATCCAAAAGAAACACAAATTACAAAGTACATTCTAATTTCTTCTATTATATTGATATGAATATTATGTTTTAACACAACACCAAATTGCATGTTTGTACATAACATATTTATTTCCTATTACTTTTAAACAAAAATATTTCATATTAGAGTTTATTTTTCTTTTATGCACACATTGCTTGCATTCACACATTGTAGGTGAAGATAAATTCAAAAAGCCTATGAGGTCTAAGATTACACTGCCAGTGGACTCTAAACCGCCAAGGGAACGTAAGTAATCCATCATCACGCTTTTGTGTGCTGTGTTGCTAAATGTAGAACAGACAGACATTTTTTGCAAACTAACTGGACTACTTAAAGTATCTTTAAATTATACTACACTCTCCACAATATTATAAGGTTTGATACAAAATGCTTTAATTTAACCACAAAACACTAATATGTTTTAAATGCTTAAAATAAGGTTCGATAAAAAATGCTTTAATTTAACTACAAAACACTAATATGTTTTAAATGCTTAATAATTTTGTGAGTGGGGGCTAATCACCATCTTGTGGGGCCTAAGACTACCGCTAATGTTTTCAAAGTTTATAAAGATTCTAGTTTTAGTAGATTTTGGTTAATAATTAACGTTATAGAAAAAAACTCGCTTCATGTTTACTCACATTTAATTGCATATAGTGTGGTTCAGAATTTATTCCTAAAAATTGAAAAAAATTCTCATGTTTTTGTGAACATTTCGTCGGCAATATTTCAAAAATAGTAAAATTGACTAGAGCCGATATTACTGCTTAAAAAAGTTGCTCCTTAATATTAAGAATTAGCATAAACTAGATTTTGATAGCTTTAAAGGTAAAGAAATATAATAATTAATTTATGACATTTTACTAAGAAAAAAATCGGTTAAAAAATACCTAAATGGCACTATTGTGAAAATGAAAAATAAATTAGATACGCCACTTTGTGATATTAACGACGATTTGTAAAGGGGAACAATGAAATTTGACTAATGACTGAGGACGAGACAATATTCTTGTAAATAAAAGTTTTTTTATCTTTGGACAATTCACGAAGGCTGAAAGCCTAAATACTAACGTACCGTGGGTGTCTTAAACAAGGTAAGAGAAAGTTTGTTAACACGGGACTTAAAAACTTAAAGATTTGGGGGAGAAGGAAAGACCTCTGCACTTTAAAGATAAGAGAATATATTGGGTGTAAATTTCTAGTTTGACATTAGGTAATTTCTTAACCAGAGAGGTAACTTATACATATTTACAAAAAGATTTTGGTAAAATTAACAAAAATAATAAATTTATTGTATCCTTACACCACCTATAGTATAACTTAGTTTAAAATACTTTGGTCACATTGTACATATTGTAGTTTAAAAAAATAGTTTTTACTAAGTTATTTGTGACCCATGTACCAGTCAATTTTAGGAACTGAAATTCTGAATCATTTTGTGTAGTATATGTATTAAAAGCCTTCATTTCTTATGGAGTCGTTATTTGACGTCATAACAGGCATTCTAAAAACTGGCCGCTAGTCAGAAATAATCTAATTAAATTAAATAATATTTAGAGGAATTTAATTAACAAATTTCTCCTTTTAACATATTTTCTCCTTGTTTTAGCAATAGCAACTCCAATCAACACTACTACCTTAAGTCAATCGAGTTCAGATTCAACTCCATCCAGTAGGCCTAATTATCCCAGGACAAACTACCAAGTTCCAAGAACTCACATGTCACTGGAATCGACCCCTAACAATACTGCAATCGAGAATTTGTATTCGACCCATCCGGGAAGTGGTTCTGGGTATGATGGTATAGTTAATACCTCTAGCTACGTAAAGTAAGTTGACTTATAGTCTGCAGTTAAAAAGTAATAATAACACAGTTGAGGTCAAATTTATTAAAACGTTTTAAATCTCGTTTTAGAGCATTCCCACTCTATATTTGAATCATATTCTCAACTTTAAATGATGAACAACTTTTTTCCTTTAGCCAACCTCCTCCTCCTGGGAGTACCTATGCACCAGGTATGAACGTTCTTGCCGATTCGCAGGCAGCGAAGAGGATTCAAGCTCAAGGTCATCCACTGAAGAGCTTCACAGTGCCTGCGCCTCCTCCTGTCTCTGCGCCAGGAACACCGCAGCCCAAACATATTGGTAAATATTATTTTATGTCTCGATAAAATTGTTTAATATTTGCAATAAACTAACCATGAATTACACATGCCAGTACACCACTGAACAATAAACGAGAAGAATAACCCTTTGAAGAGTTATTCAAAGTCTTATTCTATGGCGTTATGGTGTTCCTGATTTGATTTGTTATCTTCCGCCGTTAAGGTCGAAATTTTCTAGATAGCCTGGTCTTTTCTTTTATCATATTTAAGGCTTTTGATTAGATGCGCTTTTGAACAAACTTTCAATCTACGACGTATTACCTTAACTTTTTTCTTGTTTTTGATTTATGTTTTTTGACGATCGAACCATTCATTTTAATATTCACTCTCTAAGCCTAATATGGCGCGCTTGTGGCGGCTTCGGTTGTATCGGCAAGCGTCGATCACCGGAGTTAAGCAGTGAAATGCGCGCCCATAATTTGGATGGGTGTCCGGCGACAGCGGTGTTTCGAGCAGCGGCACGCGGTGTCCTGCTCGGGGATGCGGACCGAGCAACAACCATCCAAGTTATGGAATGAATGGTGTGTGAATGAGAAGGAGTAGGGGTCAAGGTACAATAAGCCTTCAGGCTGCAGTGCACCACCTAGGGGGCGGTCGTCGGACCTGGGTGGGATGACCCCGAAAGGGTGAAAAAAAAAAAAAGCCTAATATGAAAATCAAATGAAGAATAATACTAATATATTTTTCCAGTATCTTGAATTAATATTGCATTAAGTTAATAAAAATATTGTCTAGTTGTCTAACCAGAACAAAGAGATATTTAACCATGTGGATATATTATTGGAAAATCACCTTAGTTTAGACAAACACCATTATATTCGAAGCCACAGTAGTATCAACTTGTAATCCTAATTAAAACCGAAAAAATATCTGCTCCTCCTCCTCTTTGCCCAAGTATCATTTTATGTATTTTTTTTACAATCTTATTACCCCCAAAGAATCTTTGTATTTTTGGTTTTTAGCAAAGACAATTGTAGTTTCACTATAGACTCCCAGAACAATGCTAATTTTTTGGTCATCAGTTTGGACGCTGGCTTGGCTGAACTTATGAAGTGGCAAGTTATACGCTCTGTTTACGTGTGAGTCGATGGATACCCGCTTCATAAATTCCACGAAACGAGCGTCCAAGTTGATGACCAAAAATGTAGCATTGTTCTGGGTGTCTATAGTGAAACTACAATTGTCTTTGCTTTTAGCCATTATTCGTGCTTCACTATAGTAGGGAAAAGTCACATTTTAGTACCTGTTAACAGAGATACAACGTTAAGGTTTTTCCCGTCACGGAAAACATACTGTTCCAAAGAATATTTGTATTTTGGCTTTTAGCCATCATTCGTGCTTCACTATAGTAGAGGAAAGTCACATTTTAGTACCTGTTAACAGAGATACAACGTCAAGGTTTTTCCCGTCACGGAAAACATACTGTTCCAAAGAATATTGGTATTTCGGCTTTTAGCCATCATTCGTGCTTCACTATAGTAGAGGAAAGTCACATTTTAGTACCTGTTAACAGAGATACAACGTCAAGGTTTTTCCCGTCACGGAAAACATACTGTTCCAAAGAATATTGGTATTTCGGCTTTTAGCCATCATTCGTGCTTCACTATAGTAGAGGAAAGTCACATTTTAGTACCTGTTAACAGAGATACAACGTCAAGGTTTTTCCCGTCACGGAAAACATACTGTTCCAAAGAATATTGGTATTTTGGCTTTTAGCCATCATTCGTGCTTCACTATAGTAGAGGAAAGTCACATTTTAGTACCTGTTAACAGAGATACAACGTCAAGGTTTTTCCCGTCACGGAAAACATACTGTTCCAAAGAATATTGGTATTTCGGCTTTTAGCCATCATTCGTGCTTCACTATAGTAGAGGAAAGTCACATTTTGGTACCTGTTAACAGAGATACAACGTCAAGGTTTTTCCCGTCACGGAAAACATACTGTTCCAAAGAATATTGGTATTTCGGCTTTTAGCCATCATTCGTGCTTCACTATAGTAGAGGAAAGTCACATTTTAGTACCTGTTAACAGAGATACAACGTCAAGGTTTTTCCCGTCACGGAAAACATACTGTTCCAAAGAATATTGGTATTTCGGCTTTTAGCCATCATTCGTGCTTCACTATAGTAGAGGAAAGTCACATTTTAGTACCTGTTAACAGAGATACAACGTCAAGGTTTTTCCCGTCACGGAAAACATACTGTTCCAAAGAATATTGGTATTTCGGCTTTTAGCCATCATTCGTGCTTCACTATAGTAGAGGAAAGTCACATTTTAGTACCTGTTAACAGAGATACAACGTCAAGGTTTTTCCCGTCACGGAAAACATACTGTTCCAAAGAATATTGGTATTTCGGCTTTTAGCCATCATTCGTGCTTCACTATAGTAGAGGAAAGTCACATTTTAGTACCTGTTAACAGAGATACAACGTCAAGGTTTTTCCCGTCACGGAAAACATACTGTTCCAAAGAATATTGGTATTTTGGCTTTTAGCCATCATTCGTGCTTCACTATAGTAGAGGAAAGTCACATTTTAGTACCTGTTAACAGAGATACAACGTCAAGGTTTTTCCCGTCACGGAAAACATACTGTTCCAAAGAATATTGGTATTTTGGCTTTTAGCCATCATTCGTGCTTCACTATAATAGAGGAAAGTCACATTTTAGTACCTGTTAACAGAGATACAACGTCAAGGTTTTTCCCGTCACGGAAAACATACTGTTCCAAAGAATATTGGTATTTTGGCTTTTAGCCATCATTCGTGCTTCACTATAGTAGAGGAAAGTCACATTTTAGTACCTGTTAACAGAGATACAACGTCAAGGTTTTCCCGTCACGGAAAACATACTGTTCCAAAGAATATTGGTATTTTGGCTTTTAGCCATCATTCGTGCTTCACTATAGTAGAGGAAAGTCACATTTTAGTACCTGTTAACAGAGATACAACGTCAAGGTTTTTCCCGTCACGGAAAACATACTGTTCCAAAGAATATTGGTATTTTGGCTTTTAGCTATCATTCGTGCTTCACTATAATAGAGGAAAGTCACATTTTAGTACCTGTTAACAGAGATACAACGTCAAGGTTTTTCCCGTCACGGAAAAAATACTGTTCCAAAGAATATTGGTATTTTGGCTTTTAGCCATCATTCGTGCTTCACGATAGTAGAGGAAAGTCACACTTTAGTACCTGTTAACAGAGATACAACGCCAAGGTTTTGCCGTCACGGAAAACATACTGTTCTTATTTCAGCTTGTGGAAATCGTTCGGATTGTATTGGATTACATATTTTTCGTTGTAGTAAATCCCAAAATCCCCTCTTGGGCTCCCCAACCACTTATACATAATTACTATTGACTCGTTATTAAACATTACATTAAAAAAACAATCATTTTAGTTACCGTACGACCTACGTCCTCGCCATACAAAAAACCGCCCACGAGCAGCTCCAGTACTCTAACAAGTACCCCTCCATCCCGCATCAATGCCTCGAACCCGCCTCCCCACACGGCTGACGAGGTGCAGCGATTGCAACCGTCTCACTCTACGGAAGAGCTCAATCAAGAAATGGCAAATCTGGAGGGACTCATGCTTACGCTTAACGCCATTACAGCTAACGAATTTGAATGCTAGTGTTTAGGTTAGGTTAGGCCCGAAAAATATATTTTTTTTGTTTTAGTGAGATTGTACGTACTCCGTTATTTATGAGATATTAAATTGTGTACAGGGTAATCCATTTAGAATGTTTTTGCATTGTTTACTTAAGAATATTGCACTTAAAATTCGGTGGATTGTACAGGGTCAACGAGAAAAATGGGCCCTATTTGTAGCTTTCCTCATATTACCTCGTTTATTTTTTCCGTGGAATCTAAAAGAATACGCGTCTCATTTTTACTTACACATTTTTGTGTTTTTAAGGTTTTGTATACTGGTACAGCTAAGTAAAAAGTATATAGGCTAATAAAGCAACAACAAAGCGGGACCGATCCACAGTGCGTGGAAAGATACGGATTTCGGGACAAAAATCCTCTTATTACGCTAAAATAGTTCTGTTATTAATACTTAAGTGGAGTATATTTAACACATTATTACACATAATAGCATACATTTAAGTTGTTGTGAAAACATTAATTTTGGCACTTTTGTCTACATTTTGACGCATTGTGAGATGTGTCACCTTGTTTACATGCCGGAATTATTTATTTAATCCCTACCTTTTGGTATTCTACCGTCTCTTTTCCACGCATTGCCAGCGAACATCTCGACTAAGCTGATGCTGTATACCTCTACAGGGTGATTTGTAACCTATATGCATAAGTTTGGAATATTATTGCAAAGAACATACAAAACAATAACTAATAATGAGAAAAAGTTAAATATGTCTAAATAATAAGATAATTAATTATTTTAAAATAAATAAAATAACGCGAATTAATAATAATAGAAAAATAATAAATAGTATAGTTCCTTTTTTGGTTTAAGAAATAATTTCGTATAGTTTTTACACAGCTTTGTAAAATTATTCTGATAAATTTTTTGTTCCAAAAAAACAATAAATAAGTCTTGATGATAATATTTGGTATTTCTAATATTACACTGTACAATGTAATTTTATTTTTACGCGATTAGAATTACAATTAGGACTTATAATGATTTTGAAACAGAAAAATAGGTTATTACATTATTTTTTAAAATTTTTCATTATTATACTTCTTTCTTTTTTAATTTTCAGTCGCCCCCATTTCCTCTAACAATATTTTTTCCAAATTTATACGTAAAGGTTAAGAATTACCCTGTATATTAGGAAGCCACTATTTTTAAAAGAAAACAAGATTCAGCTGTTATGATATGCCAAGTTACTTTGGTATTAATGTTAAACCTGAATTAAGATGACCCAGAAATTTAGCCGGTGTAAACTAGGCTAATGTTAATTTAATGCTGTTTTTCTTTGTTTTAATTTAGATTTTTTGGGCGTTCTTTAAAATTCTACCCAAAAAATACTCAGTATGGCTAGCGCTAGCATTTTTTTTTATTAAATGGAAAGCTACAAATATGGAATTCGTTAAATGACTCTGTACATGCGGAGGCTTAAGATAATATATAAGGTCTTTCAATTCTGCAATGAATGATGGGAAATGTGCCAAGCGATGACGCGACCACGACTGTGTCAGACACACTAGCCGGCAAATAAAGTATTTTCATGTTAACTCCTCTAATAATAAAAAATGTATTTTTCAACAATAAATGAGTGTGAAATAACAATATTTTTACCCTCCTACAATTAAAAGTAAATTTTATTATTAGATAAGATGCATAAAAATACCTTATTTGCGGGCTAATGTGTCTGACACACTCCGTGATGTTGCCACTGCTTGACCGATTTCCCATCATGCATTGCAGGATTGGAATACCTTCTTACATATTGGGCGCATTCTGAAGTACTTAGCCGCTTTACCGCCTAGTTTCACAAGTGTCAAAATTTTCAAATTAAACCAATAGGGTGGCTTTATTTTGACAGTTTTGACACTCCGCTTACTCAGCGGTTAAGCGGCTGAGTACTCCTTAATGCGTCCATTATGTTACAGAGGCTGATCGTTTTTAATTTGTAAGATTATTTAGATAAGTCATTTTATTTATTTCCGGTATTTGCACAAGTTTAATTAATTTAAAAAGAATGTCTGAATAAGTGGATTACCGTGTATAAATCCAAAGACTGATTTTCAAGTACATTTGTTATTGGTTTGTTGAATGTAGGTATGTTTGCCATGTTACAAAAGGACTAACGAGAAACCGCCACTAGTTATTTAAGTTTTGAATTGCTTATAACGAGTTTTTACATCCTGACTTGCGAAATACTATTAATTTTACGTTAGGGAAAAACGTAATTTATTTTTAATATTAATAAAGGTATCATTTAAGGAAATTATGGATCTCAAAAACAACTACAAAATTTTGTATGATATAATGTTTTTTAACCTTTTACAAAATGTAGGAGAATAAAAATATTTTAAATTAATTAAGTATCATCGTCTACAAGCATACGAATTACGACACCCCATATAATTCCGTTATTTGTATACTATCAAGTGGCACTCCTATAAAGTTTTGTTGTTCAAAATATCAAAATAAAATTTGGTACATACACATATCACATAAATGTGCATTGTTTCACGACTTCGGTTGTTTCCTGTTAATTCCGGTTTAGTAGCAAAAGACATTCTCTTTTTTATTTTAAATGAGACATATTTTAAAATGTATATATGTAATTTGAATAGAAACTTCATTTGGAGTACAATGACACTATTTTTGCATTCATGACACTCTAGATTGAAAATTAAAAATACTTAAGAGGTTATATGTATAAAAGTAACAAATGAAGTGTCATTGTACTTGAAATGTTATTTTCTATTTAAAGTAGTAATAATATACGGGGTGTCTCATTAAAAGTATAAAAGTTAAGATCGTTTTCGGCTAAACCGAAAGTATTAGAAAACAAACAAATTTGTTAAACAATGCAAATTTATGTGACATACATACACTACCTTTAATTTTGATATTTTAAACAATAAAAAGTTATAGGGATAGGCCACCGACTACGGACCCCGATATTTGGGGTAGATTTTCTTAAAAACTACTGAACCGATTTTGAAAAAGCAAAGACTATTGTAGAGGTAATTTTAAGCCTTTTAAAATCAGGTACAAAGTACTTGAACCCTTTTCTACTTGAACTTTTGATGTTTGTGTTGGTAAACCCTTAACAAGTAAATTTTGAAACATAAATATGTCCGCCTAAAAATATTTATCTTTATTAAACTATGGTTTATCTTTATTAAACTATGGTATATAACAGTGCAAAAAATGAGATTAGGTACCAACAATGGCCAATACACTATTTTGTAAGGCCAACAAATTGGAAAAAAAGGTACCGACAAAAAAACTAACTCTACATTAATGTCACATGCAACACTGTGAAGTACGATTGGAGTTACTCTTAAAGTTTAAACGGAAGGAGAAAGAATTTTTATTTAATTTACGAGATTTGGGGTAAGATAAGAAAAAACCCCATTAATACCAGTTTATTGATTTTTTATACATTGTTTTTGGCTATTTTTAATAGTGCTTGTCGACGGTGGTACTTAAATATAAGGCTACATTTTATTAATATGTTTGGCATTAGTTCTTCTTATTTTGTACAAAAACGTACTTGAAATAAAAATTTAACTGGTAAATTATGACTACAAAAATATTTTAGTCAAGAATTTAATCAGTTGATAACGCCAAGCATAGCCAATATAATACTAATACATACACTGTCATGAAAGTTACGTTTTAGATAATTTTCATAATTATTTATATTTATTTAATTTTATTTTACAATATGGTTTAAATGTAATACCGGGAATTGAAACTAATAGTTTAAGGAATTAAATATACAATACACATACAGTTTAAGAACTAAACAATGGCAAAAATAAAAACGCAAACCAGTATTCTTGCCTTTTAAATAATAAAAAAACAATCACAAATAGTATATTTCTAAATATTATTGTTTAATAGTGGGAACCTTCGACATTATTTTTTAAATAATCTGATTGTCTTGCAACAGACCGTCCTAATATTGAAAACTATATTCTTAGTGTAAATATTAAACGTTTTTAAATTAAGTACTGTTTTTGAACAAAATACTGTGTTAACATGTGCTTTTAATTGTTTATTTCAAACTAATTATAAAACAAGGGACATAAAAATTCAGGACTCTCAACACATTATTTTATTTTACTTGGTTAGACTGCTACCATTTAAGATGGTAGTGACAACTCAATTTATTTCGTGCATATTTGAATTTCTAAAACATCTGGTTTATAATACCTAGACCTAGCGTTATTTAAATTAAACAAAACATTTAATAAAAGTGTCGTTGGTTCCCTGTCTGTTAAGTAATATTAAGCAAATTACTTTGTATTGAAATAAGAAACATAATGGCCTACTAAGTAAGCCTAAGTTTAAGTATTTGCTTGATGTTTCCAAAAGTTTCAGTTTTCATTTTATTTGGAAGCTTATGACCCATTATTTTATTGAAAAGTATTTTTTACTACAAAAAAATATATATTCTTGATTGAGGGAACTTAAATTTGTTGTTTTTCTGACGTGATAACGACTTATAATTCGATGGAGCCGGCTGTACGCACTAAAAACATGACTCATGCGGCGTTCCATTTAAGCTTGAAGTGCAAGCGAGAGCGCGGAAGAGGCACAATCGGCCACCGCGTTCGGCAGCATTCGACGTCTGTTTCTCTCCTACTTTGAGTGGTCCTCCTGCTATACAATCATACATTTACATGTTTTCGTCAAGTAGGAAGTGCAGTGGATAGTGAATGTGGTGTAAATTGTTTCATTTTCTTTTGAAAAATGCAACCATTCCATCAGTATTTTCTTATGACGTTGTCACGTTCAACTATCGTCAGTAAACCGATATTGCAGACAACCGATTTTTTTTCTACCTCAAGTCCTAAAATTGCTAAAGACATACGTTTTCTGAGGCTGTAACAAATTCTAGCACTGATGCACTTCTTTAGGTTATTTTAAATTAAGACTGCACATGTTTTTCCTTATCCAGAAATTCTTAAATACCACTAGAAGCAGTTTAAAAACAAAAAAAAGTTTTATTCCTTTGTCTAAATTTTAACTAACTAAAATTGTATATCTTTTTTATATTTACTAATATTTTAGAAAAATTACATGAAAGTAGCGATTTTATAAAAGTATACAGGTTGTAATTGAAATTATGGCTAAAACTAAAGGATGTTATACTTAAACCCATTTTAGGCAGAAATCATATTAACATATATATATGTCCTAAACCTCGTAACTTTTGAGCTACAGGGTTTCTAAAGTTTAAGAAAAATTTTTTTTTTATTATAACTTGAAAACTGTTCGAGATGTTTTCATGAAATTTGGTACGCACCTACTAAGTACTAAAGGATTTTGTTTAATATAGAAGTAGGGTCTGTATGGGTTTGATACTAAAGACATTTATTTTTCCAAAAATTACTCATTTTTAAAATCTCATTTATTGTGCAAAAAATTTGACCTCTTGATTTTTTATCTGCTGCACCGTTTTTGCGTAAAAAAACTAAAAATAAAGTAGCAGCGTACTATTTAAAAATAGTTTCGCGATACCAAAAATGGTTTTATTTTTTTACGCGAAAACGGTGCATCGCGCAAAGAAAACTTAAGAGGTCAAATTTGTTAAAGAATAAATGGGAATTTCCACTATGTTTTTTATTTTTGGAAAAAATATTTTTTGCAAAATCTCCAGTAAACATTCCGTTTGAACGCCACTGGTAGAAATAATTAAAAATCTTTTACATCAAACAATGCCCGCTGGTGCTTAGTAGGCTGATTTTTTTTAGTGTCTTAAAGAATTTTAAAATTATGATAAAAAAACGTTTTTTTCTTTAAACTTTGTAGCTTTAAAGTTAGGAGGTTTAGGACATATATGTTTATATTCATTATCCTGTATTTTTATCCATCAATTAAATTACACCTTGTATACTTCATAAGGTAAATATTTTTTAATTGTTTATCACACATCTTGTGGTTTTAAAGCTTCTAAATGAAATGATGTTGGGGACGTACAGGCTGGAAAATGCGGAGAAAGAATGGGAATAACATGCATAATTTGTCATATTGAGGTTATCAGACACTGACTTAACGTTGAGAAAATCATTTAAAATTGTATATTACTTAATTGTTAACAAAAAATTATTAATAAAAAATGGTATAGTGGTTCGTTTAGCTATATGATCTACTATTATTGTGGATTTCACGTTTTAACCCATCCTAACTGTAAGCTATGATATTTTTTTAATGTTATCAAAATATTTGCATTGGGGAAACTAAATGCACTTTTTCCTTGTTTTCTCCACCTTTACTTTAATGTTCTGTGCGTTCCCATCTGAGCCTATATTTGTTAATAAGAAATATTATGTAAGTTACTATTAAATAGTGCTATTTATTTTTACATTTTTATTTCAACATGATTTTAAGCAAATCGAATGACAGGATAATTTATAATTAAACATTTGTGGGCAATATTATAAGTTTTTTCACTACACAAACAGAAAAAGAACATATTTTATTACAAATTTTTTATCGAAACTGAAATTTAGCAAAGTTTATCTTGTAAGAGAACAGTTTTAAAAAAGTTTAAACGTATTTAAAACTTTTATATTCAAAATATTTGTATATTTTATTCTATTTCAAATTTGTGTTAATAACTCAACTTAAAATATTTCCTGTATAAAAATGCACTGCCGGGGTATTTAAAAAATTATTTGATATTATTTTTGAGAAGCAGCTAATAAAATTAGGTTAATAGACACTTTATTTATTGCGCAACAGAAATTATGGGCCACTAATATTTTTATATTAGAATCTTCAAATTTTAAGAGTTCATTCGTTGGTTAAAAGAAAAACTTAGCATAAGTAAATATTCTAATATTTGGCTTAAATTGTGAACACAGAAATAAAAAATCAACTTTAAATGTTAATAGCCGATAGAGTGCTACTCATTTTAAAAGATTTTTATTTCTACACCCCTTGCAGTTCCTACTCGAACCCTGGGGGTTCGCAGTGCAACAATGTTGTTAAAGAAAACGGTAATAGGTAAAAAAACATTTACATCTATAAAATAATCCTTTTTAAAGTTCTGTTTATATCGGGTGTCTCTGTACAAAATGCTACCGCAAATTCCTTGGACCTAAATACAATGATCTAAAGCAATTTAGCTTAGTGGAAAAGTTGATCGTTTGCAAGATACAGGGTGTCAAACTTTTTATTTTGTTTTAGTTATCTTTAAACGTTGTATTTATTATCATATATTTTTCCACAAAATTCAGTATTAAAAAGTTTTTCAGAGTTGGGAATAGAAGTATTTTAATGTTTTTGTCGTAAAATGTAGGGGAAGCCACCTTCAGTTCTTTGCTTAGTTTCACAGTGTCATCACTTTTTTTGCCTTGTTATATTAAAATTTTAGTAAAGAATTCTTATTCTTCCACATTTTTGCAAAAAAAGGCATACCTAATAAATATTGCTAGGAGCAACCGTTCTTGATATATTTTAGATTAAACATTTTATTCTATACTAACGTTTGTCATTGCACTCATTCACGCTTTATCTAGGCCACCTAGTAGTGTCGAAGCTCTGTATAAAATGCAACCACAAATTCTTTGGTCCAAAATACAACAATCTAAAACAATTTACCTTGGTTGAAAAATTGCTGGTTTGCAAGGTAAATGGTGTCAAATTTTTCATTTATTTTTTTACTTTGTCACCCTGTATCTCAAACGATCAACTTTTTAATTGAGGTAAATTGGATTAAATCGTCGATTTTGTCGTAGGGAAATTGTAGTAACAATTTGTACAGGCCTTTTCGAGAAACCCTGGTGGCCTAAATAAAGCGTAGACATTTTTTATGTGAAATACAACTTTCAAACTAAAATATCTTAGAATCGGTTGGTCGTAGCGATATTTATAAGGTATATCTTTTGTGCAAAGAATATGGGAGAATAAAAATTATCTACAAGAAGCATAATATACCGAGGCAAAAAAATCCAAAAACAAATAAATTATTTAAAAATACCTAAAATGAAATAAAAACTTGTATCTCGCAAACGATTAACTTTTCAACTAAGATAAATTGGGTTAGATCGTTGAATTTTGGCCCAAGAAGTCTATGGTAGCATTTTGTACAGACTCTGTATAAAATTTTCATTCTATTTTGATAACCATGAAGCTCACTATTTACGATCCATCCTGCTGTGCAAGCGCCTTGACGTATGTACCGTCATTTTGTACAGCCATCTTGAATGACGTTTGCTTGCTATACGGCAAGAAAGGAATTCGAAAGGGCTCTTAAAAGTAAATAATATTATGATGTTTGTGTCTCGTAATTTCTAGTTAACCTATTTAAACTATTTTATCTATAGATTTATTATTAGTTAAAATTTATTGTAAATAGTACCTTTGTAAAAATAGGGTTTTAGTTAGGTATAAAAATATTTTTGTATTATTGTAATGACACGTTAGTTGTTTTGGCACTTTATTTTTATACAGTAGTACAAAATGTTGATTTTGAATTGTTACTATCCAGTGCTTTTAAATAATGAAATGTAATTTTTTGCCTTGTACATTGTATTTGTGTTAGTACGCCATTTTATCTAAAGAATATTTAGCAGAATAATAAACTTTTTGTGTCTTAAATATAAAGCACTTTGTATATATACACATGATCACTGGTTTTTTTCATATTCTTAGCAATTTTTGAGTCTTAAAATTTTAATAGAAACATTATTTTTATCCACGGGGTATTTTTATAAAGGGTTGGTTCTTCGGTAAGGTTTATGATTAAACTTGCATATTTTCTGAGTTTTTTCTTTACTTTTTTTGAGATACTTAAATATTATGCAATATTTTGTTTTAATACATATTATATTAGGTCAAACAAACATCCCCCGCAAATTATTCTGCTAAATATTCCTATTTTAACTTTCTTATAACCATGTGATGTGTAAAAGTTTTTATAATAATATATTTATTGAAAAAAATGATATTGGCAGAAAAATGCCTTTTCATGTACAGAATGTTCATAATAAACATTCTGCCTAATAATGCCTTTTTTGTAAGGTACCGAAAATATTTTATAAAATAAAGTTTTTACTGTAAGTAGTAATAAATAACATAAATGTGACTGGAAAAAATAAAATAAAAACATGAGCCATTTTACTTTCAGAGTTTTATTTGTACCAGCGAACCTTCAAAGCTCATTTTAAATTGTAGGTTCCAATTTTAAACATCGAATAACAAAGCCATATTTTCGCCGTTAAAGATTTCTAAATAATTTTAAACCAAGATTTAGATATTTGCTTCTCTGTTTATAAAGTCGCAAAAATAAATGATTTTAAAATTATTTAATTTCATGACACATCACTTACTATTTAAAGTCATTTGCAATCGAAGGTAACATGTTTTTTTTTAATTTAGTTTTTTGTTATGGATGCTATACTGTTACATTAGCCTTTTCTATGCTTCCAATTTATTGTAATAACAAGAACTACCATAAGAACACCTTTAACATATTATAAACTGTTAATCCTTTTCGAAACGTTTCCATGCAAAGGTTTTTAAATACTTTTGATAAGTGACATTTGTGACGTCATTACACGAAATAATCTTGTCGCGAAAATAGAATGATTTAAAATTAATTGAAATAATTTCACGCGAAAATATGGCTCAAATTAAAAGGTACCAAAAAGGTTTCTGCAAGGGCCCCTTTTTTATCCTCGACTCGTAAATACTCTTAGCCATCGTAAGTCACGCTACTTTACTTACGATTTAGCAAAGGTAATCAGAATCTTTTTAGATAAAGAATAGAATACTTTTTAAATGGAGGGTGATTTATGCTTTGGTCTACGGGTGCCAAAAATTTTTTTCGCAATTTCAGTGGTAAGTGGGTCTTTTGAAGGCCAAAACAGAAGGACCACGTTACTCTTTAAAACCAATAAAATATTTATCGAGACTTTCGGAATGACTCAATGAATGTTTATACGTATATAATAGTTCTTAGTAGTATCAAATATATAGGGTGTTCCAATTAAAAAAGATAAATTTGATCTACCACGACTAAATGAAACATACAAAATATCGTCGCCATAGTAAAAAAAGCGCGTAACTCCACTTTTATACAAAAATGAAATGTTTACCCCTTCCGTGGCTTAAGCTAACTATAATTAATTTTTAAAATTGCCCTATACGTCTAACACGAGTAGGCAATATGACTAATTGATATAATTTTGTGGGAGAATGAATGAATCGTCGATAAAATTATATATTAAAAACAATATATAAAATAATTTTACAATTAAATAATACACTAGTACCCCTAAAATTACTTACACATAATACGCATTTCAGTAAGAAAATATAATAAATTTTAGTAAGCATTCAGTTTTTACCTTCTCCTGTAAAATTACCTAAAACGGAGTTTAAAATATTTAAAAAAGTTTTTGTTAAATATTTAACACACCGTAGTTCAAAAACTAATACGTTTAGGACCTATGTTTATATGAAGTTTTTTCTTTTTTTCTGTTGTAGAATCGCCCCGTAAAGTTTGTCGGTTGAGTTACTGGACACCCTGTATGTATGTAGGTAATTTGTTTGAAATTGATGAAAACTTTGATGTGTATTGGTGCTTAAACGGTGAGGTTTATCGACTTTAATAAAAAGAACCTTATTTTTTAAGTTTTTGATTGTCTATAAAATGGCGCCCCCAGCTTTGCGATATCTGCGATGTAAATGAATTTTAAATTTTAGGTAAAGTGCCCTCTGGCGGTATTTAAAAAAAGTACTTTTGTCTTAAAATTTTAGAATCTGCAAAGCTCGATTTGTGTACCAAATAATAACTGGATTGGTTAAAAAACAAATGCAATATGGCGAAAAAATATTTTGAAAAAAATATATATGAAGCTCTACCCTTATTTTGTCAAGTAGAATCACCCCCTTAAGTTTTGTGATCGATTTTTTAATCACCCTGTATATTAAGATTTAGTATCAATATTACGATTGCGCATGGGTTTGTAATTTTAATGATTGTGCCTTGCATTTTAGGTATCTAAAAACCATTAAATAAAGTTAAAATACAAATTAGTGATAAATTTAGGTGTTCCTAGAAGGTGGCTTACCCCTACGACTTTTTGATCTTTTAAAATATTAAAATAAAATTTAATACATACCGGTATAACAAATAAATATGTGCATTCTTTTACGTATTTAGTTCTTTCCTATCACTTACGGTTTATCTGGAACCGACCCTAACTTTTTAAAGGAGTTTTTTTTTATTTGAATAGAAAATTACATTTCGACTACAATGACAATGCATTTGCAACTTTTTGACATCTAACCCTTATTTTTTTATATATTTTTTTCAATTTAGAGTGCCACAACTACGATAAAATAACAAATGGATCAAGTAGTCACGGAAAAATAAATGTGACATTATTTTGTTTTTTTATAGCTCTTGCAGACCCTCCTAAAGTTTGCAAAACTGTATTTATGGTCTTGGGTCAGTTTTTTTTTCAAATGGATCGAAGGTGGACTGTAACACAGCGTTGTATATGCTGTGACTGTAATAACTGAAAAAAGTTTTTTACCGACAATTTAATAAAATACAATCAATATTTTAGTTATGAGTATATCAGAAAAATCCGTGTTGCGAAAACTCTCTATTTTCTTACAAAGTTGCAAATTATTCAAATTTACTTCCTTAAAAACATCAAATAATCTTTTTACTGACTTCTAAGAATATTCATCTATTTTTAAATTCTTTGTTTATTTAACCCCGGTTCATGTCTCCTTTCGGCGAAATACCGCTATCAGAAAAAGCTTTTCCCGCTTTATCACAAACGCGGCCGCGCTTTTGGCGGCTTGCGCCACAGCGATATAGGCATGCTTTGTCGAGGCTTTGACTAGTTCCGAGAATAACTTTTAATAATTTCACCCTAAGATATTGGTTCTTTTAGTTGACCAATAGGATTTCTAAATTATGGAAGCCATATTTGGTTTAATTTGTTTCTGTATTTTTATTGGTTTAACCATTTCCTTTTTATTTGGACCCACCTCTATTTTAACTTCTCTCTCCCAAATTACTTTTGACAATTTAGTGTAGATTAAGATTTCACTCATGTAACAAGAGGTTACTTTTTTCACGTTAGTTTACGAGAACGTAAGGTTTTCTCTTAAATTTTCACCCCCAAAAGTGTATTAGGGCTCCCTTAAGTAACATAAGGTTACAAAGATTACGTAATAGACTTGTCAAAAGGACAACTATTACAAAAAGAACGTCAAGGTTCTTTTAACTAAGTATTTATCAAAAAGAAGTTTCTCTTTTTTGCTATTCCCAGCTGTTTTGTGCAAACTGTTTGTACAAATTGTCTTAGAAAAGACATTCCGTGAAAACGCTAAGGTTTTCTCAACTTTTCATTTTTTAACCCGTTCCCGAGCATTACAACATAAAATAACACTGCAGACACAAATGTCTTGAGACTTTCAACAGATATACTGTACAATAATTGTAATAGTGATTTAAAGTGAATGTGCTGTGCAGACTGGACAAATTTACTGACAATAAACTGTAAGGTAATTTAGAAATAAGATCTAAAAGACTATTCATTTTTTCAAGCCTTTATTTAGTTTAACTCACCATTATTTATCAATTTATTTTTTTGTTTTTAAATAAAATTTAATTGTTTTAATAGTAGTTTTTCTGTAACAAATTTAGCTTAGAAAGTTCCTACTTTAAATAATAAATCATACTAAAATATAGAACCACCCTGTGGACAAGCCACATCGAAATTAGAAGTGGTTAGTTTAAAGAAACTGCCACCCCTGAGAAAGTTGGATTGGTGTTTAAAGAAACCCAGTTTACATTTTTCTTCAATCCGTATTAACTAATTATTTTCCCTACTAGCATTAACCAGCACATCAGCCTATTTTTTTGTAATGTTTGAATTGGTTAATTAAATTAGGAAAAAAGTATCTAATTTAATAACAAATAATCACTTATTGCCCCCAAGTTCTTTATCAATTACGGGTTGCTGTTAGAGAAAACAAAACAGCTCATTAGGACTTTTGTGTTCTACTGCTAACTAAAATAATGTCGTCTGGTATCAAATTGTTGGTAAAAAATAATTTTTTTAACTATTATAGTAAGAGTAAGTGGTTCAATAGAGATTTAAAAGGGAAAATACATATTATATACATACAAAATATACATTAAATAATCTAATTTGCATAATATCAACGATTTATTTCAGATAAAATGTAAATAGATTTTACATTATTTTTGTACGCAGACGTGATTTTTTCACAATATCCCGGTTTGCAGAAACATCCCCAGTAGATATCCTGAGTGCAAATTTCGGCATTGCATTTGTTTTTACAGGAATTGCTTCCGGTGCAAATTTCATTTTTGTTTGGGTCACATACTTTGCTGCATCGTTGACATTCTGAAAAATGACAAAAAATTTCAAAATTAAAGGTTGCGACAAACCAGCATTGGTTAAAGATATTGGTGCTTATATTTCCAACCAAAACTTTCTTAAAGCAACTATAGGTGTCCTACAAAACAATGAGCATCTTCTTTTAAAGCCTCATTACATTTGGTATAATTACTTTTCAAATTTTACATAACAATAAAAAGCTCTTACGATATGTAAATATTTTTTATAATTATATAATTATGAATTTGTAAAAAATATTACTAAAATATTTATCTTTTAAAACATTGCTAAAAGCCATATACAGGGTGTTTCCTAACTATGGTACGAAACTTAGGTGGGTGATTTCTTATGTCTTTTCATGAAAAAAAGTTTTCATACACATAACATAAGTTAAAAAAAAACGATATTTTTTAAATATTTTAAAAACCCCTTAACCGATTTAGATATAATTTTTTTACACCTATGTAATGTAATAAGGAGCTTGTAAAGCCTTACCTAGATTAGGATTGTTAGTTCCAGTGTTGTCTCAGTGGGCACCACAACCATTTATAAGAAAAAAGTACGCCACTGACTTTTTCATAAAGTTTTTATGTTTTCTTTCAATTAAGCAATTAAAAATGCAACTTTTTATTGTTTTGTATTTTCTTCGTATCTACCTTCGTTTTCCAGAAAAAAAGAATAAAGCCTCTTTAATTTTTTCTAAAATGTACCCCTTGGACAAATGATATAAAATACAGAAGTTGAAATTATTTGCCCAAAAATAAATGAGCAGTTGTGTATTTTATCAAAAATCGATTTTTTTTTATTTACTAAGGTCGAAATTTTTAATTTTTGATTTTATTTTATGTTGTTTAAAGATACTTTTTGGAATGATTTAAAGTGGCTTAATTTTTTTCTCAAAAATCAATTCTGGAAAATACATAAAACTAAAAAGTTGCATTTTTATTTGCCTAATTTGAAAAAAATATAAAAACTTAGTGCGTACTTTTTTTTCTTAGTTTTACAACCACCTTATTAGACGAAATAAATGTTATCTAAAAAATATTTAAAAAAACACCTACTTTTTTAAAAACTTTAACGCCTTGTATCTTAGAAATGAAGCAAATCTGGATATTTGTTTATATGAACTTTTTTATAAAAAGGAATAAGAAATCACTTCCTTAAGTTTCGTACCGTGGTTAGGAAACACCTTGTAATTTTTATTACATTAACTTAATATAATATTTATTAGTGTTTTGATTTAAAGTCTACTGAACGTTTCCGAATTTAACTAGGTTCATTTAGGATTTTTTAAGAAAAAGATTGTTTATTTAATTAAGTGGATGTCTAACTGAGGCTATAACAAACGATTGTAAATTAGGACTCTATTAAAAGCATATAAATATACCCCCTAACTACATCCCAATGGAGTCAAATTTAAATATAAACATTAATACATAAGGTCTTTACATTTCTTTATTATTCTCAAAATCACTTACCTCCAATGCCAAACAATATGAAACTTACAAAAACAACCAGCAAGAGTTTTTCCATATTTAAATTTGTAAATACAAGTTTAACACAAAATAGTTTGCGTATTGACACAAAGTTTGATAAACATAGGCAATTTATACGTAAATTTTTTATCTATACCCGTATAAATAATGCATAACGTCTTAAAAACTAATTATAGAGCATACTGCGAATATATTACATTATCAGAAAATGTGTTTACTTTTTAAATTTGCTTACAAATTAAATGCTTTTCGTTAGTAAGTTTTTATTTGTTTTACCTTATTTTTAGCAATAAGTAATAAAGCAAGGCTTTCCAAAATGCATGTCCACAAACATTTTTGTAGTAAGTACTGTACTAATTATATTTGGAATAAGGGGATTAATTAGGGGGCGGGTTGAGGGGCTTAAACTCTCCTAAACGACAATTTGCGTCCTTAAAATCAGGGCCGTATTAACTGTATGAGGCGCCCTAGGCTACAATTTCCGGAGCACCTATTTTGCACGGAAATAATTTTTGAAGAGCAAAAAAACCTATTTTCAGTACCAGGCGCCTTTCTTTACCACCTGATATAAAATTTGATGACCAAAAAAAAAAGTCATTCGCTTTTTTTGCGCCTATATGACCACCCGATCAAAACTTTTTTGTTTTTTCTTTTTAACAAACTCCCCTGTCTAGAGCTTATTCCTCCCCTATCTGGCGCCTATTTCTTCATGGCACCCTAGGCTGTAACCTAGTCAGCCTAATGGATAATACGGCCCTGCTTAAAATCAAAGTGCATTTAAGACATATTGGTGTTTTTTGATACATACCTACTCATTGTAAACTATGTTTTTATTAATTAAGCATGTTTACTCTTGAAATGATATTTGCTGATTGTTATTGCAGAGGGATTTTGTAGAAATAAGCTTGAATTTTGTTAATATAAAAGTGTTTAATGTTAAATTTCTTTAAGTTTGCACATTACTAAAATAAAGTTATCTGATGTCTTTATCTATATTAATACTATTAAATAATTATAGAAAAAATATAATCGTTTAGGCGTCAATGACGCAACTAAAATAACCAGAACTAACCAGTATTTTTTGACAGTACTAAATTAAAATATGTTAAAGCAGAACTTTATTTTATATTGAAGATATGCTCTATATCGGTTAGGTAAATTCATTTATACGGTCTTTTCTGTTGGTAAACGCCAAAATCTATCTAGAAAGAATGGGACTGCTTCGGTCCTGGTCCCGGGGTATACGAGCTGACCCTGTTCAGCTCTATTGTCCCTATGAACTGGCCGGTCCAAACCACGTTTTGGTGGCAAGTCTGCCACCGTTGTCAAGTTAAAATTAAGTTAAAAAATAAAAATGAAAAGTCTACTCATATTTAAATTAAAAATGCTTAAAAGTTTAAGCTCTTTAGTTTTGCAAACTCTGACAATAGTTTGGCATTTGTGTCATGAGTGACATAAGTATCTGCTGTATTTATTATTTGTAAGACAAAAATGGGTAATAAGTTATTTATGAGTATTAAGCAAAGGAAACTTGTTCTAAAAAACGCAAAATGAAAGTGCGTACATATTAGTAAATAAAGATAACTGTGTAGCATTCATAGTGGCATCAATTTCAGGTAATTTAAATAACACCCTACGTTTGCTTGATACTGAA
Source organism: Listronotus bonariensis (assembly GCA_014170235.1). Taxonomy (NCBI): domain Eukaryota; kingdom Metazoa; phylum Arthropoda; class Insecta; order Coleoptera; family Curculionidae; genus Listronotus; species Listronotus bonariensis. Next base: position 36,210 of record JACEGR010006231.1, read on the forward strand.
ATCTTCAGGAAAACTAAAAATCAGCTAACGTATCACCTTTTTTGTCATACGAATAATAAATACACCAGTTACTTATGTCACTCATGACACAAATGTCAAACTATTTTCAGAGTTTGCAAATGCTTAAAATTTTAAGAATTTTTAATTTAAATATTAGTTAATTTTTTATTTAATTTGTAACTTGACAAAGGTGGCAGACTTGCCACCAAAACGTCGTTTTTAATTTGATTTTTTTGAGTTATTGGGGGTTTTTCTTTATTTCGTTTCAGGCGACCGGCCAGTTCATAGGGGTCAATAGGGCTGAACAGGGTCAGCTAGATATATCCCGGGACCAGGTCCGAAGCGATCCCATTCTTTCTTCTAGATTTATTTTATATTGGTCATATTTCAATTGCGGTGAAACAACTAAAGGACAAATTTTTAAATTAGCTCTTTAAAAAAGTTTATATAGAATTACATGTTCGGAAAAGCATGTTTCCAAGGTACAGGATAAATAAAAAATATGGAGGAAAAGCGATATATTTCCGGACGAAGACGGGTTCGGTAAATGAAGCTTTAGCCGAGTCCAGCAACCACCAAGAGTCTGAAAATATACTTTTCCTACAACTTGCACATACTATTTTTTCTCTAATAAAAATAATTACGTTTTTGCCAAGTCAGTTTTTAACCACAATGCTTATTTGAAAAATAATGTGGTTGTCACGGGTAGTCACGAAAAATAAAAATTATTCAACTGGCACAGAGTTCGTATTTCTTATTTCATTTTCTAACGTTGCAAAAATAAACATAAAATACATTGTAAAACAAAAAAATGTTGATAAAAAAATGATGGGGATAATAAGGCATATGATTAAATTTGGTAGGTCTTAATAACCGCCAACAAGGTGTGTAATGAAAAACTAAATAAATCATATTTGTACCATGATAAATTTTTTAAACATCAAATGTCCTAGTAACAAATAATAATAGAAAACTATACTGCAAATTTATAAATTTAGGTGTTATATTACAAAATATATTTACGAATAAGTTGAACCATTTTTTATTATTCGTGCCGCACAATTCACTATAAATGGCGTCACACTACTGAAAGCGACCAAGCTAGCGAGCGACTACAAGCCTAAATCCCCATCTGTGAGTGTTAACAACATGTGAATGAGGCCTTGAGGAACACCAATTATTTTAATTTGAATTTTTGTTAATTAGGCCTTATTACCCGACATGGCGTATTAGCCGCACCTACCTTTTTTTGTTTAATAAATATCAACATAATAATAATTTAATCTCGGTATAATACGTAACTATGGTATCACATTGTCCTGTCTGTATTGTTGATTCACTTTGACAAACGTCATCAGTGAATATTGAAAGCATAGGAAAAGGTAAGCGGCAGAAAAAATATTCCCGACCATGGTCGGAAAAGTACATTGCTTAGAAACGCCTTCCAACTAAAGGAATAATGCTATTGAAGGTAAAGAAACGTATTGGAAATAGGTAGATTTCTGTCTTGATAAAATTATTTGATTTTAAAATAATTCAATGCAACGTTAGAGGTGACCGTCACTGACGTAACTACAGGAGGGCCGGCCCCCTCCCCCAAGGTGTTGCCAGGTCGTTCCCCAGGAAAATGTGCCCATATGGTATATATGTACATATAATGTATTAACAGCGTCCGAGCCCCTCCCAGGGTGTTGCGAGGCCCCCTCCAGGTTCAATCACTAGTTACGCCTATGGTGACAGTCCATGATAGAAGTATTATGGAACATTTGTCTAAAACTTTTTCGATAGCGCTTATGTCATGATCATGAGATATTTGACCGTTACGATAGTTTCTTACTTTGTATATGAGTTAAAATATTTTAATATTTAATCCGTCGAGAACCAGAGCGAATCATCCTACAAATATAACAAACTGCTTTAACAGTATTTTTAATAGCCTAAAACATATTTAACAGGCCCAAAGTGGAGTATGTGAACTACTACCATTTTATAATAATTATTATATGCCCACATTGCTCCTGGTAAATGTTTTATGGTATTAAAAATACGCCTTAAAGGACTTTTCTATTTGTGGGATGGTCCGCTCTGGTTTTCAACGTATTTATACAATCTTAAAATACAAAAAATAGATACGCTCCGCGTCCGGCCCTAACCGGGATACAGACGATCATGCAAAATTTGCATAAGCGTCTGTACCACGATTTATACTTTAATGCATTCATGTTAAGTTTGTTGACATTTGATTTTTTCAAAACATACTCGACACATTCTCTGTTGCACTAGGAAAATTCAATTTTTTTACTAGCGCCCAGACGCCTAAAATCCCTAATAAAGAAAAACACTATAAACAGAAAAATACCATATATATTTACTTTTTAAATAACAATCCATAAAACCCAATTATTCCTTTTTAATATTTTTAACATAATAAAATAATTGTTTTGATCTCGCCATACGGCCTAAATAAGCAGCATAATTACATATCGCGGATTACCTGGCAATACCTCCTCTATTTTATAAAAAAATGCATTTCTGCAGATTTAAAATTGTAGTTAAATACACCTACCAATAGTTTTTTTATAGATGTTATAACACATATATTTTAAACACAATAACACAATTGAAGACGTATGTAAGTGAATGAAGGTGTTGTGTCACTTTACTTATTTTGAGTAATTTAGATTTTAAAATGTTTGGACGTAGATTTTTTTGTTTATTTTTTCACGGATTTTACATCACAAGCAGAACAAATATTCATATTTTTATTTACAAAAAGAAAGTTAAAATGGGCAAATATCAAAAATTCCCCTTATAATATTCTTGTCTATGATCAAAAATTAACAAAATGTCTCAGAATACCTTCATTCACTGACGTCTTCCATTATTGAACCATTCTGCAAAAAATATTCGAAATCATTTAGGAGGTATTATAAGGTCGGCCGCGATATTATTTTTGGAAAAGGCAGAGTGCACTATAAATGTTCTTAAATTTAAAAAATTATTTACCATCTACAAAACACATTTTATAAAATGATATAACATTTAACAAAAATCTATATTAGTGAAATATTTATTTTAGCCGCTTTTACAATGCCGTGTCAATAGTAGGATTACTAGCGGGTCTATTCTAGAATCTTACTTCTCAGTGACGCATGCGCGATTAACGCAATGTCGCATAAGAATCCGGTTTGTTAAGCTAGATTATATTGATGTTGCATGCGCAGAAGCGGCGGACGGCGTGGGCGACGTGGGTCATAGCCTCGCGGTTAAAGGGGCCTCGCAGGAAAGGTGACCACCTTTTTTTGTTCCTCAGTTTTTTCCCACGATATCATTTGTCGACAAGGGGCCTTGCGGATACGACATCGCCTGATTTTTCTTACTGGCGAGCAGAGGGCATCGCAAAATGTATCTTGCTCAGATAAAATTACGATCGCGCGCCGCCACTGTGCATGCGACCTTGTGTATTGTGATTGGAGAATTGCCACCCCAAGGGAATTACCAGTACCCTAGAAACGAACCATATTTTATAAAAATAAAGACAATACCGATGTCAAGTGTGTGTGTGTGTGTACTCTAAGTAACAATTTTTTTAGATAGGACTTTAATAATCTGTGCTTTAACCCTTAGAATTGACACGAGATTGTAAAAGCGGTTTTTAAGGTACGTATCCACCAAAGCAACAATAAAAATTTTTTTGTTTATGTTGCTTGTTTCTTAAAAGTTCCATAATGTTCCAATAAGTTGATCATTGTTGGAAAAACAAAATAAAAATGTTTCTGTGTGTGTCGGGTTTCTATTTCAAGTCGGTAATATCAAAGAAAAAGTCGAAACAAGTAGGAACAAATTTCATTGTTGCTGCGGTGGAGACATTCAATCCCTAAAGTTTCGCGAAATGTAGAGTTCCTCGACAATAGGTAAACGTAAAAACGATAAACAAAACTAAAATTGTTCCTGATTTCAGTTGCTTTAGTGGAGACAAAACGTTGAAACCTGTTGACATTTGTTTCGCAATTTTGGAACACAAAGCAATATTTAGTAACAAAAGTTTCTGCTTGTTGCTTTGGTGGACGTACATTTAAGATAACACACTTTTTATTACACATATGTATATAAGCACTATATTACAAAGTCTTCGTTCTAAATTTAATACACCTTACCGTAATCGTAAAGTTTTATTTCATTTTTTTTTTAAGTGTTGACTATATCATCTGTTTTCAATATTATATAATTCACATTCAATAATAATTCACTTAAAAACCGATTTATTAAAAAATAAAATAAAACATTACGATTGCGAAATTTGGGATTTCGAAGCTGGATATTATAAGACCTTGAAGAGAAATCATTTTCAAAAATAACATGTTTACTTAAGTGGTATTCTTTTCAAAAATTATCAGTTTCACTTTCTTCAGTTTATTCTCTTGCAAGAGATTATGATCATTTGACCAAGTGACAGATGCCATTTGAAATATTAATAAATATTTAGAAGAAAGTTAACCACATAAGTTTTAAAAGAATGGTATTGGTTTCACTTTGTTTCACTCAGTTTGTTCACTGATCATATCTCGAAAGAATACCACTTTAAAGGTAATACATCTTAAGGCCTCAGCTACGATACCAAGTGAAAGCGGTGAGTGTCGAATCTCTGTACTGGTGGCCGGTACTAGCTACGATATTTTGTATCAATGGGCGTTTTGAAACCATTTTACATATATTAAAAATGCTCCGCTTATAATATTTGTTCGGTTCAAGCGGCATGCGGCTGGTTTTTTTGCTCACGTATATTGCAGCCGCCTGATTTAAAAATACAAATTCTATCACTACGTTTATATCGAATAGTTTGAAGCTGGCTTGAAAACAAAGCGGCTTTGAAATGATGTCCAAGTCTACGTTTTTATTTCGGTTTATATTCGGCAGTTTTGCATCCCACTTCACAGTAGACATTCAATGAAAAACAAACCTCACTTTTTAATTCGTCCCGTTTTTGTGTGCTGTTGTTGGTGTCAGCGTGTTTTAAAGTTTTTTCACCTGTTTTTCAATTCATATTTTTTATAAAAATGTCAAAATCATATGTGAAATTAACACTAATGATGTTCGAGGAAGCATTCATCTGAAGTTGAGCAGTTAATAATCCCGCTTGAATCGTTTATATCGTCTTTTTAATCGGCTTCAGTGATGTCAACCCTACTTATTTTTAGGTTTGACTTGGACGATTCAAGTCACTTTCAAGCCCGTTTATATCGCTTTTTTCAAGCCACTTTTAAATGCCGCTTTAACTAAAGCTAGCTTCAACTATTCGATATTAACGTAGTGTATAATGCTAACATAAAAATTAAAGGCAGCATTCACACACGTTTCGCTCTCCACTCGGTATCATAGCCGTAGTCTAAAGATTATAAAAATTGTTTTACCAAAAAACAAATAACAATAATCAAATTCCATGACTAACAAAAAACCCAGTTAATTATCTTAATATTTTGGATCAGTTGAATGTACAAAGTCTGTTTTAAAGAAACATACAGGGTGTCCGGAAAGACAACGATAATAGGCATTAAGAAAAACATAAAATAATCTTAGGAAAAATAACACTAACGCTATTTCAGGTGAAGCAGACGTTTCTATGATAAATAACTTTTTGTCGAAGTATCAAGAATAATAAAGTTCACAGACATTGTTAAATTACTCCGTGGCCACGCTGTAGATTTTTAGAACTAACCAGAACTGGATTAATATTGGTCGTTATTTAATGAGATGGCTATTCAGTTTTGCAAACCTGAAATTAAAAATCTGATCCAAGAGGACGATGTTGGTGAATTTCAAGTGCCAATATCTCAAAAACCAACGATTTTTTTCAAGATTATTTCATGTCTTTTCTGGATGCTCATGGGTTTTCAATATTATCGTTGACTTTTCGGACACCCTGTATATGATTAAGTAGTCTCACATTTTATCAAAGTACTAGTGCTTAAATCAGTTTCTGTTTATTAGTCTGGAACAGTAAAACATATTTGTTTTTTGTTCTACCGATACATTTTAATGACGGCGAATTATACTCGTCACTTACCTATTATACTAAAATTTTGTTATAAAAGTTTGATATATGTTTAAAGCACCACTGGCACTAAATCTAATGAAGGCACATATATAAAGATTATATTATAAAGCATTAATCTAAATTTAGCCAATAATTTTAAAGAAAAAAAGAAGCTAAATCCATCACTATTTTTATATGATCAGTACAATTAGCCAAATCTTTTTTAAGGGTACAATAGAAATGTTGGTGTGTATTGTGTACTAGATGAATTTGTACCTTTTATTAGCTATCTATATGAACAAGAATGGTATAATAATACATAAGTAGTCACTTTACTTCCACAAATCGACAATGTTTTAAAGAAATAACTTTGATAGTCAATTCTTTCTTTGTGACATTTTTTTGCCCAAAGTTTTGAAAGCAAAAGTACAATTATTTGAACACAGTTATGAGTACCTCCCTTTTAATATTTTTGGGGCAAGTATTTGCGTGAATAAATTTCAAAAATGTGGAAGACGTGTCTGACTGGCTGAAAGTCACATTTATTTATTGACACTTGTAAAAGTTTAAGTATTTTAAACTGTAGCACCAATCAATTTTTTTGGCAAATAGTTTAAATACAAGATATGGATATACAAAAGAAAATTGTACTATTAAAGTACCGCTGCGGCATATTTTAGAGCCAGTCTTTGGACTATTAAAACAAATTGTAGGAAACTTGACAAGTCACTGTCGTTTAAAGCTAGACACTAGAGTCCGCTTCAATGCTACGCGCTTCTAATGCACGCACTCGACTTGTTTCAAGCCATGAGCCAGCCAGAAAACAATTGCAAAAAATGGGCATAAACAACGTCCTACAATATACAGGGTTTGCTGGGAAGACTAGGAAAAGGCCTTGCACATAATATACAACTGCAAGCACTGATATACAAAAAACAATTCTTCGACTTTCGAGTAAAATGGACGTTTTTGTAGAAAGCTCTCTCGGGGTTTTGGCGGGTCTTTTAATATTTCGAGGTCTAAAAAGTTCCTAACATTATTTCCCCATTTTCGAACGAGCTACGTTCGTCTATGGTGACGAGAGCACATGCTTGCGGTCGGAGAGAAAGGGGCTGACAGAAAATGGTTAATCTGGATTTTCAGTCTACAATTTTGCAGCATCCAGATGGGCACGGGCAAGGTTTCTTTTTATTATGTTGTTTAAGTCTGGATATTTCCTATAAATATCCGTTTAAATGTCCTAATAATATGAGGGTTTGATGATCTGAAGAAAGAAACATCTTTGTAGAATCTATGAGACCAAATGATAGAAAGTGTGCTTTGAAAATAGGAGGAGCATATTCAGCCACCAGGCAGCAATGCAAAAATATGAAAATGTAATCAATTGCGCCTAAACCAACCAAACTGCTGTGCCAATTCTTGCTTTGCCTTCTGAACTTGTTCATCTACAATCATTAAGGCAATTTCATTTTAAATAAAATTTAATGCAATGTGACTTAGCTCCTTCTTTTGTATTTCTTATCTGCTATATTATACATTCCTATAAAAAATAGTTTTGTACTTTTATAAAACAAAACACGAATCTAAATTTGATTAGTTAAGTATTTTCTAAAATTTGTACTTAAAAATGGCCACAATAATAATATTTACTCTTAATAATCCCTAAAAAATAGGGTTAGTTCACTAGGTCCGATTCTTATAAGAACGATATATATGTTTTATAAAGTTAAAAGAGTTTTTATAAAGTGAAATGTATATGATGAATTGTATGTAAGGTACAAACTTTTAAAGCAAATTCTAAACATTACTATAACCACAGTTAGAAACTTCCATACGTGGACAGAATCCGCCTCCAATGGTCCCAATTAGTACTTCTAATGTTTAGATCAAAATTAACTAATCAAACACGTTCCGCAATTCGCAAATTTCGTGTATATAAACTCAGTTTTACGCGAGCCCGCCGGCGTTCGATAGGCCAAATATGCGCCATTGGAAGCGGCATCTGTCCGCTTAGCATATGTCTATCTGTGCTATAACCTAAAAACATAATTTTTGATGCATCACTAAATATAATTCTAAGATATTAAAATATTACTGTATATTATACATGGATTTACTCCTCTTATCTGCACAAATTATGTGGTAAACAAGCTTACTAGCATCTATGATATGAGAAAAAAGTAAATAAATTGAGAATAATTTTAAAAAATAATTATTACTAAGATTTTTCAAATGTTAATATTTGGGTTAAATCTTATAGCAAAGCATGTGTGAACTTAACTAACACATGTATAAGGCACGTTGTACAGACAAGCAGCCTTAGTCACCAAGATGGTGTCCTTTTTAAATCTTTTATTGGCGTTCAAACTGACAATAATAAGAAAATCTCAGTTTCTTTGTTTTAAATCCATAATGATGTAAAATGTGTTGAATTTTATTAAAAAGGTTAATTTGGTAGCATAGGTTGTCAAAATGAACTAAACAGAACTATACTTTGGGCACTTTATATTGAGAAAAACACCTGAAAAAAAATGTATTACATAGCTTTAAAAAGTTAGTAACCAAAGCTCGTTCTTAGGTATTTTCTTAATATAACTTGCCCAAAGTACTGTTAAATCAAAGTTTTTCCTTACAGTATCAAACCGTCAAAGTGGTAATATTTGAAAAAGGTATTTGTGATCTGTACGATGAGGTGTGATCTAAAATAGATCTAGTAAGTTAAAAAGAAACAAATACCTTAACGTTCTTCTTTGTTTTCAACCCAAAAAAATCAATTTAAAAAAATTTAAACTGTTTTTTACTCATCTTTTGCTACTAAAACGAACTGAAGAAATAAAATATAGAGAGCATACAAACTACTTTGAAACACAGTAATTCTCCATTATTTCTTATCTACGACACATCTTAATTATTTTTTATCTGAAAATATATAATTTTTACAAAAATCATGTCATAGCAAAGAATATAATAGCTACCCCAAGAGAATTACGACAATGTGTAAAGAAATCGGCGCCGTAGCTATTATAGTCTTTGGTCATAGGTATTCCTAAAGGCACTTAGCAGTTTTTTTTTTTTGTAATTGTGATTTGCTAAAGTAACTAAGATGGATCTAAAAGCAGCTAAACTTTTTAAAATCATATTTTTATAAACGTTATGAAAATAACAGAATTTCCACCACTAGTTAGGTTTGACCTTAACACTATTAATTAACTACAGCTAGATATTTATTACTTTTTATTAATTCACAAAACAAGAATAATATTTTAAAAAGAAAATACTAAAATATGCTCATTTTCGTTTGTAACCATGGTTACTTACTTTTTAAACCAATGCAACATTTAAATAATTAGTTGTCAATTTCAAAGAAAAATAAACAAATTTTGGTATATTAAAAAGTAAAGGGTTTTTTTGCAAAAACAAGCCAAGCCTAATATATCTCTAAATGCTCAAAATACTGCTATATATACGAACAAGTTACAAAAAATATATAGAGTGAGTCATCTATGTTTTATTAGTTTTTTTTTTTAAATATCCTGACCATATTGAAAACTTGACATTGGCTGTTTTTGAAAAAACCCTTCAATTGTTTACATGTTTGAGTTTTAAATTTAGGTTATAAATAATAGATGATTACAGACAAATAAAGCGGCCCACACCCTATGCAAGTATAAAGTGTGACAAAGTGCATATATACTTTTGCACACAGACACATCCCATCTGATGTACAACTTGGTTAACGACAACGTCACAGATTATACCTTGTTTCGACGGTCAAATCTACTCGAGATGTACAACTTGTCGTACAACAAGTTGCTTAGTCTGTGGGCCTTTTAAGCACTTATTTTTGCCTCTGATAGAACCAAAATGAATTTTTAGGTAGATTTATCTATAAACATATGGTATTTATAACTAAAACTTAAAACTTTTAACTTTGTTCCATATTCGTAACACAACAAACCATTAACAGTAACAATAACCCTTTCATTTATAATACGTTTTAACCAGCAACTAAATTTTTTATCGCGCCCTCTTCAGTAGCCAGTTAAAACTACAAAGTCCTTATAAACAGCAAAGAGTGTTCATTACGTCATAACTTTTTTAACGTGTATTTTTATTGCCTAATTTTGCGTTTAAGCAACAAAATACAGCTTCCATTCTCCTCTCTCATAATATTCAGCGAAAACATCGTTTCTTCTTCGAAGTGTTGCAAAACGTCATCGCTTAACTGAATGTGAATAGAATGAGGGCCTTCGACGTAAATGGCCTTTACTTGTTCTGGAGTAATGGTGACCATGGAACAGAGTTTTTTAAGAGTTCTTTGTGATTGTGGGAAGACAAGAAGATAGCGTTGAAAACTGAAGCGTTCTCGCGGCAGACGTAGAGTTTTAGTTTTGGTGTGACAGCCCTGTAAAAAATAATTGCATGTCATATTTTATTTTCTGGTGTCCCTTTTAATATACAAAGTGTTTTAAAACAAATGGAAAAAAGTTAAAAAGGTGATACCTTGTTCCAAACAATGGTAGGGAAGCTCAAGAGGGGATTGCGGGATTTACTACAGCGCGGCAGATTAGTATACCGGCATTACCGGAGTACCCGGTTAAGTACCTTCAACAAATATGAGCCCTATATACAGGACCGATCGTAAAAAACAAAAATATATCGATCAGAATTTTCGAGCGCGTCAGATTAAGATAGAGTGAGTTAATGAGAGTGACGTAAAAAAGCGGAGGGCAACAAAGCTGTAAAAAAAAAACGTCTTTTGACAATCTAGAGCGTGGCGATTTTTTTTTTAGTTTAAGAATAACGAAATAATATCAGTATTTTTTGACATATTTAAAATCTATAGCTACTTCCCTTACCGATGAAAAGGTACACATTCTATAACCTTTTTTTTCTTCTTATCATCTAAGCTTTGACTCTCAAGAGATCTCTATGATGCTTACTTGAATAAATCCCTATTTAGCATCCCTACTACAAAGGGTAGTTTGTTGTATAAACATAGGGTCAAAAATCAACCCTCACAAAAAAGGAAAAAAAATAAAAATAACTTTTTATGTTTAATTTTAAAAGCAAAAGGAAGAAAATATAAAAATAGCTGTGGCTAATATACTTGTTACTCACTTTAGGTGCAAAGCATTGTGCAATCTTATTCCATCAGCTTGACCACAGATTTGAATCAAATCTTCTTTAGACATTCGAAGCATATCTGCGCCCGAGAAACTGTTAAATGTGTCCAAGTATTTTTCGAAACGATTCTGTGTCAGCCAGCGTACTATTTCGTCAGGGCTTGCAAACTGTGTAACCTGATTGTTTTTGAATGTCTGTAAAGAATAATATAGTTTTTATATACATAAACATAATTTGCACGTATAGAACTAAAAAAATAAATACAGGGTGCATTTTTTAAATTTACAATGACTATATTTTCTAAACTAAGGCAAATATCAAACAATAAAAAATACCGTTTCTATAAAATCTGGGGAATATAAATGACTTATTTTTCAAAACCCTGTATCAACCCCTTAAGCTACACCCCCAGTTACTTAAAAATCCTAAATGGCAACACACCTTTCGTTGGTCATAAAACAGTTGAGGTAAAATCAAATACTACCCTTAAATTTTACAAAAATCACATTTTATTATTAAATTATTAAAAAAAATATTAAAAATTAATAATAAATTAAAATAATACTCCCTGTAAAGCTTATCCGTTCCCAAAAGAAATTCTGTTTGTTGTTGCACAGGCGCTCAACAACCAAAACAGATGCCCAAACTTTTTCTACAGACGATTTAGACAAGAACAACATACATACCTAGAACTTTTTATCGGGGCGAGTTAGCTCTTTGGGGAGTATTATTTTTTTATTATTATTAGTTTTTTATTAATTTAATCGGACATTTTCCAGTATATGTTTTCCTTGGTTTTGAAAATATAGCCATGTAAGTTTTTTAAAACGCACCCTTTATTTTCTAGGCACTATAAGTATTGTTACACACGTATCGGATAGGAATCGGCCGATATCGGGCAGAAATCCAACATTTAACATGCAGCCGTTTTTATGCCGGTTACTGACCGATTTGGTGCAAATAAAATCGAGGAATGAACATTAAATACTGAACTTTTGTGTATAATGGATCGAAGATGTATTATGGCAATGTTGGCATTGCATCGACGAAGGCGTCGACGTTTACAAAGCGTAGAATTTTTTGGGTACATCCAATCGTTTTGAGGACTATCGTAGGAGCATTTTATACTTTCTTTGAAGATCTACGGGACCATAAAGACAAATTTTTCAACTATTTTCGAATGTCTGTTTCTTGCAAACATCTCGCCAGGCATTTTCGTGGCAATTTTGTCCTTATATATCGCTAGCGTTTTGTTCCATAGAAAAGGCTTAGCTTCCACCGAAGTAATTAATAATTCAGTATCAATATTAATATTACCTGCTATCTCGACTCGCGATAACCTCAAAATAATCAACCTACCAAACTACTGCCGCATGACGTGTGAAAACTCGCATTAGGTATTGTGTCCCAAGAACCGGCCGGCAACCGGTCTTGTAGTGAGCGCGCCCGGCGTCAAACCGATATCGCCCGATACCCGACTATCGTCCGACACGTGTGAAAGCTCGCATACTATCTCATAGAAAAGCCATCGGCTAACCGATATCGGCCGATTCCTACCCGATACGTGTGTAGCAGTACGTCTGTTTCTTGCACACATCTCGCCAGGCATTTTTCGTGGCAATTTTGTCCTTATATATCGCTAGCGTTTTGTTCCATAGAAAAGGCTTAGCTTCCACCGAAGTAATTAATAATTCAGTATCAATATTAATATTACCTGCTATCTCGACTCGCGATAACCTCAAAATAATCAACCTACCAAACTACTGCCGCATGACGTGTGAAAACTCGCATTAGGTATTGTGTCCCAAGAACCGGCCGGCAACCGGTCTTGTAGTGAGCGCGCCCGGCGTCAAACCGATATCGCCCGATACCCGACTATCGTCCGACACGTGTGAAAGCTCGCATACTATCTCATAGAAAAGCCATCGGCTAACCGATATCGGCCGATTCCTACCCGATACGTGTGTAGCAGTACGTCTGTTTCTTGCACACATCTCGCCAGGCATTTTTCGTGGCAATTTTGTCCTTATATATCGCTAGCGTTTTGTTCCATAGAAAAGGCTTAGCTTCCACCGAAGTAATTAATAATTCAGTATCAATATTAATATTACCTGCCATCTCGACTCGCGATAACCTCAAAATAATCAACCTACCAAACTACTGCCGCATGACGTGTGAAAACTCGCATTAGGTATTGTGTCCCAAGAACCGGCCGGCAACCGGTCTTGTAGTGAGCGCGCCCGGCGTCAAACCGATATCTCCCGATACCCGACTATCGTCCGACACGTGTGAAAGCTCGCATACTATCTCATAGAAAAGCCATCGGCTAACCAATATCGGCCGATTCCTACCGTGTATAGCAGTACTAAGAGCCTAAACTTACTTCAACAATTGCTTTGTCAGCATTGGGTGAATCAGCCCTCTTCTCTGGACTTGCTGGTGTTAGCGGTCTGCTGGTTCTTGGTGAAATTAAAGATTGCTGATTGAGACCACCATCATTCTGAGAGTTAAGCGAAGCTTTTGAAATTCCTGCCCACTGCAATAAAAAGAAATCATGTACATTGCATTTGTTTAATGCCCCTCCCACCTATATTTTTAAACGGAGCAACTTAAAAATGAAAAGTTCTTTGAACTTCATCATTCCCCAGATGGAGTTTACAAGAGGAAAAATGGATTAAAAATTTGAAAATATGAGTGACAAATATCATTATTTTTCAATTTTAAGTAAAATGTCATTTAGGAAATTTATTTCAGATAAAGTTTGTAATTGATAAAAACATTAATACAAAATTTTATTGAACTACGTAATTTGGCTGAAATATCTTAATTTATAATTCGAAAACATTTGTTTATAACTCAAAAATTGTGAGGTGCGTTGTATTTGAATAGAAAAATATGAAATTATTATTTGTTGCAATTTTAAAGATTCTTTTTTAACTTTAATTCAAAATAATTAATTTCGCATAACATCAAAATCAATTGAATAAAACTATATTAAAACTCTGTAAAAGAAATAAGTAATTAAAAATGTGTACATTTTAACCTCTTATTAAAAATAAATAAGAAAACATTGGTATTTTACTTGAAAATAAAAAATGAAGCTAGTTTACACTTGGAGAAAAAAATCTTTGCAAACCCTGGATACCAAATTAATGTTTTCAATTCGTGACTCATATTTTTTACAAACAAACATTTGTATCAAACAGGAGTTTAATTTTTGATTTTTTTTTTATTTATTTATCCCCTTGTAAACCCCATACGTGTACATACAGTCTGTAGTAAATTATAAAAAAATTATTCACAAATGATACTATGTGCTTTTTGTCATGCCGTTTCATTTTATTGTGCATTATTTTTATATTGCACAATTCTTTTGAATAAGTAATTTATTATTATTATTATAGTAAATTTATCTATAATAAACAAATATTAGATATGTCTTAAACTTTTAAAAATAGAAAATACTTTCCATTTAATACTGACTGACCAAAAACCAAAGAAACTCACTTAAATAACAAAAAGTCATTAAGTTGCATTAATATTTTCAGAAATTTGTCATATTTCTTAAATAATTAATTACACGTTGTTTCGTACTCTATTAACTGAAATTATGGTTTTGATTTTTTCTTTAACGAATTAACAACAGTATTTAACGATGTGTTAATTAACAACAAGTGGTTTAAATTGATATTAACGATCTATGTACTGAGTAAACATTCATAATGGGGATCAAAACCTAAATTAAATAATTAGAGGAAAAATATTTCTCTATTTTAAGCAGCCTTGTTTAAAGTCAGAAGGTGTCTTAATTTATGCAATAAAACATTTTCTCATTACCTTAATTGATAAGAAAAAACAACTGACTTTTAAAAGAATCCAAAACAAACTTATTAGGTGTAAAAATTTAAGAAAATCTAGTAACATTTTAACTAAACTTGAGAATGTTTAAACATGACAAAGTAAAAGTAAATTATTTTTTACAGTTTACACTCAGTTTTTCCCAGCAATTAAAAGCGATAGCAAAAAATATTGTAATTTTTTCATTACCTTCTGATTAGCATAAGCTACAGTCCTGGACGAAAAAAAATTGTTCATTTTCAATCTTAAATAACTTTTTGGTTTTTTGACCGATTTTAATTATCTTTTGGTCCAGATGTAGCTCCTTTTATCAAGATTATTATTTAATATGGGGATTGCAAAAAGTTTTATAGGATTAGGTGTTATACAGGGAAGAGCCAAATGTTGTATTTTGACCCAAACACCCTGTGGAATAATTTAACGTCACAATTTTACCAGTGTATGGATTTTAAAGCCCCATCTTTCTTAACATTTATTATTTTTAATTTATATCAGTATCTTTATTCTAAAAGGAAATATAATTTTTAAAAGAGAACCATTTATTTAATTTTAGTAATATTGCGAACATATTAGGGAAACTTAATATTTGGATGGTCATATTTTCGAAACTAATGATAACTACGACAAATGTCTTACTCTCTATATCTTAAGAGATAACAAATTAAATTTTAAGCAAAATTTCATTAAGGAAATTTATTTCAGATAAAGTTTGTAATTGATAAAAACATTCATACAAAATTTTATCGAACTCTGTAATTTGGCTGAAATATCTTAATTTAAAATTCGAAAACATTTTGATCACATTTCTTTACAACTCAAAAATTGTTAAGTGCGTTGTATTTGAATAAAAAAAGTATGAAACTATTATTTGTTGCAATTTTAAAGATTCTTTTTTACCTTTAATTCAAAATAATTAATTTCTCATAACACCAAAATCAGTTGAATTAAAACTTTATAATACCTCTGTAAAAGAAATAGTCATTAAAAATGTGTACATTTTAACCTCTTATTAAAAATAAATTTAAAAAAATACCGATTTGGAAACTACGAAACCAACTTAATAAACCAGTATTTTTATTTATTTACTATCATTAAAAAATATATATAACTGGACACCCGATACACATATTTCATTGTCTTGTTTAAAGATTTGTATTTTCTTTTAGAATAAAGATACTGATATAAATAAAAAAAGAAAAAGTTAAAAAAGATGGGGCATTAAATCCATTACACTGATAAAAAAATTGTGACGATAAATTATTCCACAGAGTATGTCAAATTGCAACATTTGGCTCTCCCTGTATAACAACTAATCCTATAAAACTTTTCGTAATCCATATATTAAATAATAATCTTGATGAAAGCAGCTACAATAAGACTAAAAGATAATTGAAATCGGTCAAAAAACCAAAAAGTTATTGAAGATTGAATTTGAACAAAATTTTGTTTGTTCGGTTTTTGTCTAGAGTGTAATTTAATAAAGTGTTTCGAAAAAATGCTAATGCTAAAATGTTATTATTTATATATTTTTTCGTACAGGTAATACACTTTGCACAAATTTAGTGTTAGGAGCAATATTTTTTCTATGAGTGTCTTTGAAAAGTAGAAACATGGATTTATTTTTATTCTAATATAAAGCTAAATTTATAGATTGACGTTTTCGTTACCGATCGCCGTTTCGGTTTCTGATATGGTATGAAAACGGTAAACAGAAACTATAAATTGACAAATTGAATGTTGTTGTTTTATCTCTAACTAGACTGAAAACGTCAAATGGCAGACGGAAACACAAACGTCAATCTATAAATCCAGCTTTAAAGTTCCTAATGTCAATTATTATTTGTCAGTTTTGACGTTTATTTGTTGTTGCTATTTTTTGCGTGTTTTTCCTTTACTTTTTAAACTAAGATTTTCGCGATTTTAAGCAACCATATCATCGGGATATTGGTTATAGCTTTTATTATTTCAGATAAAGCAAATAATAAAATTACGGGTATAGTGTAGTTAGGGTCCATCCGTGGACACACTGTATGTCTTGTTAAGCCGCTCCCAGACACTACGGCGAACATTCGGCATTCGCCAAACATCGTGGAGCGTGTGGGAGAGTAGCTTCGCCACGATTCGCCAAACGTTCGCACTACACCGTAGTACAGAAGTTTTTGCCGGCGACTGTCGGTAACCTACTCAACATCAAAGGACGCGAAGTTCGGCAAAGTGGGTTCGGTAGCAGCTTCCAGACGCTTCGCTATTGCTTCGATGCACACTTTTTGTTAATACTTTTTCTGCTTGAGAATTTGACAATGGAGTGAGCGATTTAGTAAATAAATTTTTGGATCTCTACCAAAAAGAGGAGATACTTTGGAATCCTAAAGATCCAAATCAGAAAAATCGAAATTTGATTTACGATGCGTGGAATAACATTCAAACATGTTTTGGTGCTAATTGTACAATGACTGATTTTAAAAGAAAGAGTCTCATTGACGGCTATATTCCGCCAGCAACTAAGCAGGGTAAAGGCCAATATAAAATCAGGTGCCGTTGTTGAGGACATCCATAAGCCCAACTGGCATGCTTTGAGAAGATGGCTAGTTTCTGCAGCCACTGTATATCAAGAAACAGGCACAGATGTAAGTAAATAACCACTTTAAAATTAAAATTGATTAAAATCTCTTTTTCTTTTTAGTTGTTCAAATAAACTAAAATTTAATGAAAATTATTTAAGTAAAATGCAATTTCCCGAAGACATTCAGGTTCCAGAAACTTTACCCACACACTTTAAGGGGAGATTCAACAACAAAAAATATTTAAAAAATCTTCCTATGAACATACTTATATGTCCTTAATAGCTTACATTTTAAATTAGAGCAGGTATTTAATTTTTTTTTAAAATCGGTTTTTATAAGGTTTAAGCCAATTTTAGATATATTCGTGAAATTTGGGAGGCATTTCTTATGCATCAAAGGCCATTTTTTTAAGCACCATAATAAACCGACCAATCTTTCTCTTGGCCTATTAATTTTCTGAAAATGGTTTTTATTTATTTACGCAAAATCCGTACATCCTACATCCAATAAAAAAGTGTCAAGAGATGAAAATTGTTAAAAAAAAAACGAGGGTTCAAAAAAATACTTTTGAAAAATGCAGTGGTGTACCATTTTCATAGATAACCTACATTTAGATCCGCAGTGGCAAGAAGCATTTTTCGGATTTTACGACCGCGCGCAGTGGGTGGACGAACATGCGCACTAAAAAGCCTTGGCAAAATACAAACACCGGCACCCCGTACCCTTCGTCCGCGGTTTGACCGTAACGCTCATTAGCTACCGTACTTCCGAACAGAAAACCAGGACGCCGTCAACAAATTCTTTTCTATAATGCGAATAGTTTGTTTGGGTCCGGGTGCGTTTACCCTCAACTGGCTTGCGTACAAACCGGTTTTTTTCGCCCATGAAATGTAACTTTTGTTTCGCGCAGGTTATAACATTGGCAATCCATCGAGATCAGTGACCATTTTTTGTTTCTTAAATAATATTTAAAATTGTCAAAATTAAATTTGTTTCTTTTACTTGTGTGTTAAAATTAAATACATTTGGTTTATACTTAAAGAAAAATAGCTTTTATTCGGTAAGCAGATGAGTAAAAGTCGTTTTTAAATCGGATCTCATAATATGCACATCGGACGTCATCGATGGTAAACAAGATATTGTAAGTAAGTAGGTTCCAGATCGAAATTAAAGGTAATCGTATATTGTAACGGGTTGTTAATAGATGTAAAACAAAGTATTAAAGACAGGAAAATTTTTACACGACCTGTATCATAGAAACGGACCCATGTTTATATAAACATTTTTTATTACATTTTTAGATGTAAAATATATCTTTTTTCTTAACGAGCTTCGGTAACACCTTGTATGTGTATTGTATGTATGTATGTATAATTTAAAAAAATCGTAGTAAATCGTAGTTTGCCCCTTAAACTTTGATTAGGTAATGGTAGGGGAGCCGAAGAGGGGAATTTAGGGATTTACTACAGAGCGGCAGATTAATATACCGGAGGATACCTTGTACCCGGTAAAGTACCTCCGCCAAATATGTGCACCGTATACAAGGCCGATCGTAAAAAACAAAAATATATCCATCAGAAATAGTCGAGCGCGTCAGATTAAGATAAGGTGATTTAATTACATGCTAAACAGTGTATATTTAACTAATCTGACAATTTGAGAGTTTAGTAAGTAAAGCGAAGAGTTTAACTACTCTGACAATTTCAGAGTGAATTAAGCAAAGCGAAGGGCTACAAAGATGTCAAAAAAAAACGTCATTTTGACATTATCGAGAGTGGCTATTTTTTTATTTTGAAGGAAATCGTTTAACGATAACGAAAAATGTAAAACCCGATACGATCCAAAAGTTTATAACATTTTTTTCTCTTATCATCCAAGTTTTGCAACCCAATAGGTCTCTATGACGCTTGAGTAAATCCCTATTTAGCATCGTGGGCTCCCTAGTATAATAAACTAAAAATATTATCAACCAATTTTCATGGCATTTAATTTGAGAAAACTGATTATATTTTATTGCAAATAAAATTACTTAGTATTGCAAAAAACACGTAGAAAACGATACGGGTTTAGAAATATTCAAACGGAGAAAAAGTTTTATCTTTAGCATTGCGAATGGGCAAATTTTGTTTCCATTGGTTTAAACCAGTTCAATCTGAAACCTAATTTTATTTTGAACTTTGTTTACATGTATTTATATTTCGTTCGGTAAAAAAAAGGTTTTTGGAGTGCTTTGTGTAATGTACGTGTAATTTAAACCACTTAAATAAACTGCAAGTTATTTGAAGTTAACATGCAGAATTTAAAGTTTTTATCCACAACAGGGCTAAGACCTTTGAAGACTGAATTGTAAAAGTTAAATTAAAACCATCTTAAAATCGTCTAAAGAGTAAAAATCAATCGCCAATTTCCTCATTACCCGCAGTACTTACCGACGGTCATGCAAAACTGTCCCATTTGCATGGAAAATTATTTAAATTATGATTAAAATAATATCGGCCAAATATCCTCCACGACTTAGTTGATAATAGCGAATTTGATAAGTCCAATTTAGCATGATGGTTTCACACATTTAGGCCGGTATCTCACGAATAACATTTTTGATGTTGGTTTTCCAATCCTCTATAGTTCTTGGATTGTTAGCATACACCCTCGGTTTCACGCAGCTCCATAGGAAGAAGTCGCACGGCTTCAAATCACATGATTCTGCGGTATATAGGCGAATTCATTTTGCTGGCCATGCCTACGTCACGTCTTCTACTTAAAACAGTGACGTCACATGATTTTTACGTGATCGATTTCCCAGTAGTCCAAAATCGTGATCACTCAAAACTGACAAGGTCAGCAAAATGAATTTGCCTCACGATTTTGGACCAGAGGGAACCCGATCACGTCAAAATTCATGATGACGTCATCGTTTTACACGTAGACGTACTGAACATAGGCAGCAAAATGAATTCGCCATATAATTTACTGGGCCATGTTGTGATATCACAACAAACTGCCCTTGCAATAACGCGATAGTTTCTTTGGCGGTATGGCCCTGCGACTTCTTCCTATGGGGCTACGTGAAATCCCTGAACTATAGAGCATATTAAACAAACATCAAAAATGTTATTCGTGAGATACCGGTCCAAATATGGAAATCGACTTTAAAGTTATTCTCGATTTATACAATGTGCCAAATAAGTTTGCGTTATATGATAGAGGTCTTGTAGCACATCATTTTAAAACTCCTGTCATTTCTTGCCAAAAATTTTCTTTATTTTGTTTTACTGAAGTCCTCTAATTTTCATATAAATATACCGATGTATATTTAAAAAGATTGGCCAAATTTTTTGTGACAGGG
The DNA here is from genome assembly GCA_014170235.1 of Listronotus bonariensis. NCBI lineage: Eukaryota > Metazoa > Arthropoda > Insecta > Coleoptera > Curculionidae > Listronotus > Listronotus bonariensis. Next base: position 57,139 of record JACEGR010006231.1, read on the forward strand.
TTTAGCCCCCAAAAGGAAATTAGACAAAATTAGCCCCCCAAGATTCCCAGTATCCAAGCCGAAACTTATGTGACTTAAACCTAAAAGCGATAAGAGAAAGCGATTTTTATGTAAATAGTGCCACTTTAACCCAACTGTAGGTCATTTGTAGCAGTAATGACAAATAAATCTCTTAATCATTCCCAAATTTTTTAGAGTCTCGAAGCTCCCCACATACCTTTCGGGACTACCAAGACTCCAGCCCCCTAAAAACCGAAGCAAATTGCGCCTATGACAGGGTGTAATGCACCAAGTTACATGATCTTTTTTAAAGAAATCTCTGGTTACTAAGACCTCGATCTCTCAACCGTATTTTGTTTATTGTTTGGGGCCGAGTTTATAAATCAGAATTCAATTTTAGTATAAGTCTCGGTATAAGTAATAGTATTAACCTAACCTAAATTTAGAAAATTTTTAGTGGCAATAATTAGCTACATTTAACGAAAACTAAGCAATGAAACTTGAATAAAAGGAGTTACCGGTTTTAACCTTTTTGTGGCACATAAACAATCAATATTTTTCCCTATTTTAGTCTTAAGACTAATGCTAATACTAATACTAAAATTTAATTTTCATTTATAAACTCGGCCTTATTGTAGGGTGTCCATATAAGAGGAAAATTCTTGTTTTTTAAAAACCAAATTTATGTGCCACATAATACATTAAATATATATACAGTGCTTGTTCAAAGTTAGGAACCCCCACCTAACTTTTGAATTGTTCGCTATTTTTCATGAAAATTTAAGGAGTTAAGTAAGACAGCATAAACCAAATTTTAGGTAAGAAAACAGATATAAATGTCAAACTAAGAGTTGGACGCCATTTTGAAACAAAAAAATAAATAAAAGGGGGTCTTGTGCCACATTATTTTAAAGCTCCTGACGAGTACTTTATAACCCTAGAATATAAAGGTAATACCTTAACCTACTACAAAATGGCTTTGTAACTGTACTTTAAAAATTACCTGAATACCGAATTTGGATGGCCATATTGCCAAAACGAGATTAAGTTAGATATACTAATTGTGGTATTTTTTTAAATGTCTTTTGAATACCGTTTTAATGCTGATATAATATACAGGGTGCATCATTAAAAAAAATATAAACTTTTTGTCTTACCCTGTATATAATTACCATTAAATAGATCTATAAAAGAGCTTTAAGAAAATACCACATTAAGTATCCTAACTTTATTGGTTTTGGAAATATGGCCATCCAAATCAGGTATTCCTAGGTAATTATTAGAGTACCCCCACTTTGTAGTAGGTGAAGATATTAAGTTAGGGTTATAAAGTACTTGTCAGGAGCTTTAAAATGATGTGCCACAAGGACCCCATTTCTATTTTTTTTTCAAAATGGCACCCAACTCTCATTTTGACCTTTATTTCTGTCATTTCTTGCCTTAAATTTAGTTTATGTTGTGTTATTAAATTTTCATGAAAAAAATACCAAACAATCCAAAGTTAGGAGGGGTGTTCTGACTTAAGACAAGCACTGTATAAAAACGTCTAAAAGTTATTATCAGTTACCATAGTACCATTGCAGCTACTAATGCAGCTTAATTTAAGCAAAAAAAAATGTAGTATTTACTTGTGTTTTTTGATAGACTAAGGGAATATATTTGGGTTATTTGATTTCACTTGTATTATAATTAATTGTTATTTTTTCGAGGTATTTTTATTAATTTTTTTTGTTTTTATATTTTAATATTTATTTATAAAGTATTTAACTATTTATTTCTTTTACCAGTAATTAAAAATATCCTATCAATTAGGTAAAATAAAAGGTAATTTTCTAGAAACCTGCGGCAACTCCGATTTTAACAAAGGGGTCTAGCATAAACTATAGGGTCTGCGGCCCCAGAGAGTTATTTTGAAAATGATTTGAGATTTACTATCGGTGAGGTATAAAACTACTGTTGACACAAATTTAGCCTCTCATCTTCCTGCGTTCTGGAGATAATCGAACAATTATTCGCCAGAGTGTATATTTTAGAAAAAAAATTTCTCGGTCGCTATTGTAGCTACACTAATAAAACAAAAACTGTTTATTAGACAAAATGTTACTCTACATTATATATGGTTTTTATAACTTTTACACTATATTTACTATAAAAAAAAATCAAAAATTTTTTTTTTAATATTTTATCCATAGTTTGCGTAAAGGTACAATCACAAAAAAATATATAATATAGCTTACTATGTCTAGTAATTACTACTAAAAAGCGCATAAATATAAAATGGGTGCAACACTTCAAAAAAAAAAAAAAAAAAAAATTATGACCATCTTCGTTACTGATGACTTCATATTTTTCTTTTGAGGAAAATTCCTGGTATAGTTATATATCATTGTCGTGTATTTATTATTGAAAAATATCTTATTTAGTAGTCTAAAATGTTAATGTTAATGTTATATTGGTTTTACAAATCCAGTGCGTATAAATTGTTTGTTGAACAGTAGCGTTTACGTAGAGTACAAAACAAAACTAAACCTGTAGTCTTCCAGTTAGTCGCGTGTGTGTAGTATATCGTGTTTTGTTTACACTGTTTCGTTCAAAAAGTCAAACGCTGTTATACTGTGTAGTGGGGATAACTTCTAACGACGATCGGACTGCATTGGTTCGCAATAACTCGTTCTTAATCATCGTGAACGTCTTGTTTTGGAGAGTTTAAATCTTTTTATCTTAGACAAAGTGTTTTAGTGTGTCTAGGTGACTAATTATAGCTGAAATATGTCTGATAAATGTCAAAACTGTAATAAATTTTTGCGCAAAGATAACAAATTTAGAAAAATTATTAAAACTGAAGATGAAGCTGAAAAGTACAGTCATTGTTTTAATAAAAATGTATCAATTACTGACGTGATTTGTAACAAATGTCGCCTCAGTTTTTATAAACAGACAGCCTCAACTTCGAGGCCTATTGTAGGTGATGCCGGTAATAATAGTAGCCCTAAAACAATAAAACCTTCGGTTGCAATTAATAATAATAATAATAATAATGATGAAGATGATGATGATGATGATTATAATGATAACGATGATGATTTCATGTGTCGCATAATTGACTCTGAAGAGGATAATTGTATTGAAATGCCCTTTCCACGAGTTGTAGCAACACATAGGTTTTGTATAATATGTCAAGTAGAAGTAAATTTGCGAGTAATATCTCTCAAAACACGTTGTGACGTTTTCGCAAGAAAAAGATTTTTATTCCTGATGGTGATCGTTGTTGTAATGAGCATATGATTGGCGATAGGATTTATGAAGATGATTTGTCCCGCTTATGCATTATTTCTAATACGAGTAGTATAAAAAATCAGAATTAGCTACTTTTTAAACAGACTCGCCGAAGCATCTAATTTATCATTATTCGATCAAATAGAAAATAAAATGTCAGAAGATCAAATTAAAGCTCTGACAGGCTTCTCTTGGGAAAACGTTATTGAGCTGAAACATATGCTGCCTTCACTAAGAAGTACAAAAACTCGAAGTGCGACGCAAGCTCTAATTGTTTTTCTTTTTAAATTAAGGACAGGAAATTCAAATAAGACCATTGCTGCTGTTTTGAGTCTGCAACATGAACAATACGTATCAAAATTTTTTAACGAGGTCATGAAAAGTTTTGAGAGAGATATTTTACCATTACATTTCAGTTATAGCGCTATTGTACGTCAAAACCTTATTTCTAATACCTCTAGTACAGCCAAAAAATTACTAAATCTATCTGAAAATCAACTTGTTATTATTTGCGATGGTACTTATGTGCGTCACCAAAAAGTCACAATAATTTCTATCAAAGAAAATCTTTCTCGGGGCAGAAAAAACGCACCTTTGCAAACCTTTTACAATCTGCACTACAAACGGTTATATCATTGACTTTGCAGGACCTTTTACGGTACTCAAAATGACGCTTCAATACTAAAACTCATTTTACAAGACCCTATGGGTTTACCGACATTACTTTCACCAAATGATATTTTTATCGTAGATCGGGGTTTTCGCGATTCAATTAATCTTCTCCAAAGTAAAGGCTATACAGTACTTATGCCTGCTTTGAAAGGGAACAGAACGCAATTGACAACGCAAGAAGCTAACGAATCAAGAAAAGTCACAAAATTGAGATGGGTTGTGGAAGCAGTTCATGGTGCAATATCTCAAAAATATCGCCTTTTACACAATACTTTGGATAATAAACTTATACCGAAATTAAAAGTGATTTGTAAAATTGTTGGATTTTTACAAAACAAATATGGCCAGAGATTTAATTCTGATGGCAATAATAACAATGAAGTGCTCGAGTATATGGAGAGCAGAATGAACGTTGTGAATAGTCTGAGTGAAGAAGTCCTAATACAAAAATGGAATCGTCGTAAATCAGCTTTCCAGCAGCTCACATCATCTGAAATTCTTGATTTTCCTCAGTTAAGCAAACAGCAACTCACTTTGTTTTTTACTGGATCATATCAACTCTCACAGGCAGTGTCTTATTTAGCGGAGATAATGGATGAACAATATAACCTTACAGTACAATTTGTTAAAACTTTACCTAATATATTAAAACTCGAAGTTAGATCAAGACATGTAAACAGTAAAGTTTATCACGTTTACATTGATTATGTCCCAAACGGGACAACAATTCAAAGTATCCGCCGATATTGCTGCAGTTGTCCTAATGGCCTAAGAACACTAGGATGTTGTTCACATATAGCCGCAGTTGTTTATTACTTGTCTCATGCCCGATATCTTTCCCGCATACTACGTCCAGCTCAAGCTTTATCAGATATATTTACACCTGAAAATATTCACGCAGTTATTAATGAGAACAGCGACGAAGATTAGTCACTCATCATAGCAATAATAATTTGTACGACAATATACAATATTTTTGTAATATTGATTTTATGTATTCTTCCTTTTTAAAATAAATAACGACTCTAATTAAAATTGTTTGTAAAATTGTAAGTTATTAATATATATATATATATATATATATATATATATATATATATATATATATATATATATATATATATATATATTACCACTTATCAATAAGTTTGTAAGAAATTTTCTTCAAAAGAAAAATATGAAGTCATCAGTAACGAGGATGATCATAAATTTTTTTTTTTTTTTTTTTGGAAGTGTTGCACCCATTTTATATTTATGCGCTTTTTAGTAGTAATACTAGACATAGTAAGCTATATTATATATTTTTTTGTGATTGTACCTTTACGCAAACTATGGATAAAATATAAAAAAAATTTTTTGATTTTTTTTTATAGTAAATATAGTGTAAAAGTTATAAAAACCATATATAATGTAGAGTAACATTTTGTCTAATAAACAGTTTTTGTTTTATTAGTGTAGCTACAATAGCGACCGAGAAATTTTTTTCTAAAATATACACTCTGGCGAATAATTGTTCGATTATCTCCAGAACGCAGGAAGATGAGAGGCTAAATTTGTGTCAACAGTAGTTTTATACCTCACCGATAGTAAATCTCAAATCATTTTCAAAATAACTCTCTGGGGCCGCAGACCCTATAGTTTATGCTAGACCCTTTGGTATACGGGGGTTTCTTGGACCGCTGATCACGAATCTGAAAGAATTTTTTGGCGGAAACGTTTCGTTCTTGAGATATTCATCATCAGATAGAGTGTCACACAATATTTAATTTTCACCCCCGTTTTTCTACGTATTTTACATTATTTTTGCATTAAATTGCGTGGCTTTTCTTTGATAATGCGGCAACCATACATACACATAGGATTTCATGGCACACTGGGATTGAAATGATTCAAAGTATAGGTATGCAATTTAATGCAAAAATAATGTAAAATACGTAAAAACAGGGTTTTAGAAGGTGAAAATCAAATATTGTGGCCACTTCAGCTTTAAATCAAGAATTGTGTGCAAAAAGAAGGGGGAATATTGTAAAAATAGGGTTAGTTTAAAATTCAAGTCTGATGATGAATATCTCAAGAACGAAACGTTTCCGCCAAAAAATTCTTTCAGATTCATGATCAGCGCCTCAAAAACCCCCGTATAACAAATTTCGTCAAAATCGGAGTTGCCGCAGGTTTCTAGAAAATTACCA